>JAKEPQ010000912.1:0-59677 GCA_024500445.1 Entomyzon cyanotis | reverse complement strand
TATGGATCACAAACCTTTGAAGAGCAGTGCTACAGGCTAAAATCAAACACATACATGCAAAAACATTCAGAACTTTGTGAACACAGATTCTTATCTATCATTTATCTTTAAACGCAAAGCCCTTGATTTTTGTTGACTCCTCTCATAGGCAATAATTTGTGTAAAAAAAACTTTGGGATTTTTGAAAGTACACTCTTTTCTCACTGAAAATATAAAAATATTTATCAAGGTCTAGTTCTTTTACAGTTTTGTTTTTTAGTTTTCTTTTTATTTTTGCTGGGAGAAAGGCATTTTGCTCTTTTTTGATGAATATATATAGTATTCAGTGAATTCAGAAGGGCTTGGCAATAGGAATTTCTCAAATCTAGGATTAAATGTCTCCCCCCACCTTTCTTTTTTTTTGCCTACAATTATCTCTCAAATCCACTAACATTCTGTGCCTTGCTTGTGAAACTCCAAAAATAAATCAAACAATACATCTATGAGTCTTCTGAAATGTAGAAATGGTATTTATTTGCACATCTTTGGTATGGAACCACGTGGCTGCTCCTAAAAATGTTTCTGGGCATTTTTTAAAAACATTTTTCAAGCAAACAGTTTGCACATAAAACCACCCTATGATCTTGGGGAAGATTTCATGTGAATTAGTTTTACAGGTGTTTTTGAATATTTGATGATATATCTTTAATGGTTTAGTATTAGTGTGTGTGTGCTCAGAAATGGAAAGACTTAAATAAATGTTTAAGCTGTAAAGCCACAGAGTTGAAAGCTCTGAGCGTCACAAAATTTAGGGTTTTGCGGACTTCCAGACCATTAGCAGAAGATAAATATTAGCCTTTAATGAATACATGATATTAGTCTAGAAAGCAGTACCTAACCAATGAGTGTGCTTTTAACCAAGAGATGTCAAGAAATTTGCATTAATTATATAAATGGTACCGGGGAAAGATGAGACATAATATTACCAGGATTACTAATTTATGTCACAACAGGACTGAAAAATAAAATATCTTTTCAAATCCATTGGTTTTCTTTCCCCATCCTTATCTCCAAACAATTTGGTGGGAAAATAGCAAAATAACCCAAAATAACTGAAAAAATTCCAATACCATTCCACAACTGACATTCAGGGTTTATTGCTAACTCTGTCTGGAATAAGATTCAATGCCTTCTAAATGAAAATTATGTCATGAAGTAAATATTGGTAGAGTTATAAAATATTGGGTTTATTGTTTTGGCTTTATGTATTTTGAGATCAAACACAAGCTGTTTAAATCGGTGGAAGACTTTAAATTTTATTTGCACTGACACTGCACTTTTTTCAGGTAATAAAGTTCCTCTCAACCCTTTCCATCAGTTTCAGAAATAAAAGAGCTCTTCACAGGGTGACTTCCAGTGTACTCTGTAGTTGAAGTGACCATGAAGTCCATCTGCATGCTAAAAACATCCTCACAGCTGTCTTTGGAAAGCAAGTCTGCTCCATATGGTTGTTACCTTAACATATATTACTGAAATCCATAATTACCTTAACTTAAAAGTTCAAAATGTCCTAGTTCTTTATTCCTTGTCTTTCAGCAATACCTGAGGAAAACGTTTCCGTTTGGAAACATTTCACTTGGGAAACTGGGATTTCTCTGAGCATTCACTGTAGGCTGTTGTTGCAAACAGCAAGTTCTGCTGGGAGAAACCCAGTGCAGTGTCTTCAGCTCTCCAATATCTCATTCATTGTTGAAGATGCTGCAGGAAAATGGAAAATTGACACCTCTTAAGCCACGTTGTTTGTCTCTTTATAAACACCCACTAGTGAAATACTTTACATAAATGTTGGTTTTAAAATAAGTGCTAGGCACAAAGGCCAAAAGAATTATTTCATCAGAAAACTGCATCTGGAATGCCTGACAGCAGAACTCATTCCCCTGCTCTCCAACACCTGAAAACAGCAATGGTCTAACCATGCACAGCCTCCTGCACAGTTCAGAGTGTAAATTCAGATGAATCACACATGCAAACCTGCCCTGTGTTAATCAGTGAAAAGGTCATGGGAACTCCTCCTGTGTCTCCTGCTGATCAAACCCTGGTGAGAGCAAATGCCTTCCACAGACACAGGACTCTGGTCTCATCTCTCTTTCTTGAGCATTGCTGTACAAAAGAGACTAAACCTCAGACAGGGGAGGCTGAGAATCTCGTTTATCATTTAAAGCTAGTTGAATTAGAGGAATTGAAAATGAAAAGACAACATTGACATGAGCAGTCAGACTGTTCGCCACTTGTAAAAGGTGTGACCTTGCAGCAGATGTAAAGGACAGAAATAAAAAGAACAAGTGTTCTCATTACATGGTGATGTGCCAATTTCCAGGCACTTTGAAGGCAAAGAATAATGCAATGACACTGGTGTGAACCCCTCTAAATATTAAGTAACGGTCATTTAAAATTCCAGAGATGGCACAGTAACTTTTTTATTTCTGAATAAAAGAAGCTGGCAATTTTTGGAGCTGTTATTACCTCAGACTGGAAAAAGCAGCAGGTCAAAATAATCCATAAAGGAAGTTACTTAAAATCCAAATATCTTGATCCTAATGGAAACATTTATAAAACTGCACCACCTTTTGGATTAGAGGTTTGGGATGGAAATGAAGCTGCTTTAACTTGATGGACCCATTTCCCATCAAATGTATTTACCACATAGAAAAAGCCCTGCAGATATGAAAATTTTATATTTGAAGGATTATCCTGTGTTACCAAAGGGATTCTTTATGAGGAATAAATCAGATGTAAAGCTGTTTAAATTATTTCCAGAACAGATGAAAATTTCATTATAACATACTTTCTCAGATTTCAATCTCTCTGCTAAAGACTTGTCCCAATATCTGCTGAAGCCTTTGAAGAGATTGTGGGGTTTAGTGCATGTTCCTGCATTCTGGCAGTGATGTGTGTATTCCAATGGGGTGCTGGGGAGCACTACAGGCATTTTTCTCCTTTTCTTTCTTTGAGGTAATACCTGTATTAGGTTTCTGTGGCCATGTTTTGGTAGCAGGGGGGCTACAGGGTTGGTTTCTGTGAGAAGCTGCTGGAAGCTTCTCCATGTCCAGCAGAGCCAATCCTTGGTGGCTCCAAGATGGACATGCTGCTGGCAAAGCCTGAGTCAATTAGAGAAGTTGGTTATGCCTCTGTGATAACATACTTAAGAAGGAAAACCAAAATGTCATTACACAGATGTAATTTCGGCCAGAGAAGAGCAGGGTGAGAACGTGTGAGAAAAACAGCTCTGCAGACACCCAGGTCGGTGAAGGAGGAGGGACAGGAGCTGCTCCAGGCACCAGAGCTGGGATTGCCCTGCAGCCCATGTGAAGGCCATGGTGAGGCAGCTGTGCCCCTGCAGCCCATGGAGGGCATGAGGGAGCAGAGAGACACCTGCAGCCCCTGGAGGAGCCCAGGCTGGAGCAGGGAGATGCCTGAAAAGAAGGCTGTGACCCTGTGGGACACCTGTGCTGGAGCAGGGTCCTGGCAGGACCTGTGACCCCGTGGGGAACCCACGCTGGAGCAGGCTGTGCCTGAAGGGCTGCAGCCCATGGCAGAGGGACACACATGGCAGCAGCTCATGGAGAACTGCTGCTCTTGGGATGAGCTCACAGTGGACAAGTTCATGGAGAACTGTCTCGCATGGGAGAGACTCACAGTGCAGCAGGGAATGACTCCTCTCCCTGAGCAGAGGGAGAAACCACAAGTGATGAACTGACCTAAACCCCATTCCCATTTCCCTGCACTGCTGAGGCAAAGGTAGAGCTGAAAAGAATGAAGGGGTGGCAGGAAGGGGTTTCTAAGGGCTTATTCTACTTCTCATTATCCTGCTCTGATTTTGTTAGTAATAAATTCAATTAATATCCCCAAATTCAGTCTGTTTTTCCTGTGATGGTATTTGGTGAGTGATCTCTCCCTGTCCTTATCTCAACACACACATGAACGTTCTGTTACGTTTTCTCTGTCCCCAGCAGCTACACCAGGGAGGGCTCAGGTTTGTGTCACTGTCCCTTCTCAAAGGCTGTGTGACACACAGAAGCAGAGTGTCTGGGCTCCAGAGATCTTTCATCACACATCTGAAAACATATGGCAGGAAGAAATGTGAAATTAAAATTACTTTTCACTTTACTGGTAGAAAATAATCAAATCTGAGCACACTTTTTCTTCATTTCAAGAAGCTTGAAGACAAAATATAAAAGTGGATTGATTTAACTTCTGCATTTTACAATAGAGAACAAAACCTATACAAATAGTGTTACTTGTTACTATGATATACAACTTAATTTTTGCTCATTTGTAATTGAGCTTTCTTAGCTCCTCTGAATTTCTTAGGTGAAGTTGTGGGAATAGTAGAGGTTTAGTCTTAGAAAGGGCTCCATACAGTGGCGTTCCCAACTTGCTCTAGGCTAAATGCCTACCAGCATTGAAACAAGAGGTAAAACAAAGAGCCATTTTCTGTCCTGACTGTAAACTCTTTTCCTCCAGTCTTACTGATAGAGATCATTCCTCTGTCAGCTTGGCACTCAGCCTGCTGCATCCTCATCCCTGTCCCTTCCATCAGCAGGAACTCCAGCACATCAGCAGGGGGAAGCAGGAAGGTGGAGTTTTACTTTTTAGGAAGACTTGTGCACATTAAATATTCTGTCCATTTTTTGCCTGGACCACATTCCTCAAGCCCTTTAGGCAGTTTGTGATGGATAAAATTTATCTTGTCTTCCACTGGGGACATCACCTTCACACTGTCTCATGCTGCTGCCTAAATCTCCACGGATGGCACACTGACTGAAAACCATGAATGTCACTGTTAAGCAGAGCTGTCCATCACTTACAGGGATGAATTCCTTTCAGCTTCTGTAGTCAATGTTTAGTAGTGACAAAAAAAAAATCATGCCTAGGCAGAAAAGGAGAAGTATACTTATAATCAACTTTTCTTGTGGTTGTTTTTGTCTGCAGGGTACAAACAGTGCTGTACAACATCATGAACAGAGCTGCATCAGAAGAGCAAAGATCGCAGTTTCTTGGCATTCATAACCAACACAAGAAATGTGAGTCACAGCAACTGCTTCTTGGCCATGATAGAGATACTACACTCACACAAAATTCAATTTAAAAAGACACTGCGGAGATCTAAGCTTCCACTAAAATGAAGTGGTATTTAGTTTTATGAGTGGTATATGAATTTTAATCAGAGCTTAATTTCCCGTTCAGAAATTTCTTCAATTTAAAAAGAACCAAACTGTGTGTCAGAAGAGATTTTTGTGCGAGGGATAAAATTGACAGTGGCATTGCTGATGGATATAGAATTATTTCATGTAGATTACGTAGGTGACCCTGATTGGTAATTATGTTGTCATGCACAATGCCAGTGTTTTAATATTCTGAAGAAATAAACAGTTCAAACCACACAGCTTGGTATAGGTTTGTAGGATTTTGAAGGAGGAACTTGACTGATTTCCTGTGTCTTGATGAAATGCTGGCCTGGGGTGTGAAATATGCCACACAAATGGCAAGTCCCTAACATGAAGCTGCCAGCAGAGTTAAAAGGAGATGTGATGATTTTTCACTTTGGCCCTGTCACCTTTGTGGCATATACAAGAGACATCTCCTTCCTTTTAATCATGGGTCAGTAGTGGGCCAGATTTTCTCTTTTCTTTTTTAAGAAGCTACCTACAGTTGAGATGGAGCTGTGTGAGAAACAATGAAGTTTGTAATTGCCACCCTAATTATTAGTATTGTCAATTTATTACTGTATGTGAGTTGTCTGTACTTTCATCATAAGTGACTTGTTGGGAGACAGAATGTAAGTCAAAAAATTTTATTTTTTTAAATGAAAAAAATAGCATAGGAAAATCTCCTATGGAGGTATCATTTTTCTCAACAAAAACATAGACATCTTTGAAATCATGCTAACCTTCCCAGCTCTGCCTTGGGAGGTTTTACAATTCTTCTGATTTGACTACATTCTTCAGAGTTCATAACAAAGGAACTAAAGAACAAAATGGTGTAGGAAAATCTGCTATGGGTGTATAATTCTTGTCAACAAAAACTTAGGCATCTTGGAAATCATATTAACCCTCCCAGCTCTGCCTTGGGAGGTTTTACAAGTCTTCTTATTTGACTACATTCTTCAGAGTTCATAACGAAGGAACTAAGAAAAAAAAATTACGTAGGAAAATCTCCTATGGGTGTATAAATCTTGTCAACAAAAACTTAGACACCTTTGAAAAAAAGGATAACCTTCCCAGCTCCGCCTTGGGAGGTTTTACATTTCTTCTGCTTTGGCTGTGTTCTTCACAGTTTGTAATGAAGGAACTAAAGAGTCTTAAAAGAACACAAAAAAATGCTCCATGAGGAACGGTTGACTCCACCTTCCTCAACTGATGTTGTCATCAGGCTCTTGGATAACCAGAGTCTCTGTTGCTCCAAAATTTTCCTTGGGATCCACCAAGGCAGCAGGAAAGCAGGTGTGCAGCTGTGGCATGGAAATTGTCCTGCTGGGTGGGCTGTGCTGTTAGTCTGTGATGCAGCAGCTCCCTGGCTCACGCGGTGCTGGTGGCAGAGCTGGCTGCTGCCTACTCAAGGCTCAGGTAGGCACCTGAGCTGCCTGGCTGCACTGCCAGAGCCATCTCAATGGTGCTCTGCATCCCAGAGGGGCTGCTCAGCTGGAAGCTGCAGCACTTCTCTGAGGACAGTGCCGTCAGCTGGCAGTGCAGCGACTGAGGCAGAAGCTGCCAGGCTGACACCACCAACGTTTGGACCCAGCAGATGACTTTCTCCAGGTCCAAGAAGCAGTCTGTACAGAGGGTGTCCAGCAGGTATGAGCACTGCTCCATGGGCAGCTGGCCAGCAGAGGGGTGCAGAAAGCAAATCTTCCCCAGCAGCTGCTCCGCGGGGCACAGGCACTCCAGCCCCACACAGATGCGCCTGGCCTGCGGCTGCTCCGTGGTGTCCAGGATGAAGGAGAGCCCGGGGGGTGGCCGCAGGATGACCAGCAGGCGGTAGGTGCTGCCGTTCTCCTGGGTGCTCCAGTCTTCAATGGTGGTGTCCGTGCCAGGGGCTGCATGCAACTCTGGCATGAAATTCTTCTTGGAGACCACTCTGCAGACACCAAGGAGGTCATCCACCAGCTGCTTCAGCACCTCCACTATGGGCAGGAACTGCTGTAGAATGGGAGAACCACGGAACAGGGGGCTTGGGAGTGACCTTTAAAGGCCATCCAGTCTGACCCCCAGCGATGATCAGGGACGTCCCTAGCTAGATCATACACTGCCAGCCCTGTCCATCCTTTTCCTGGGTGTGCCCATTAGTGATGGGCTGGGCAGAGCCAAAGTGCTGACACCACTGTCTGCATCCTGGACGTTCTCCTCCTGCTCACTGACCTTCTTCTCACTGTCGACCTTCTTTGTGCTGCTGGTCTTCTTGCTGCCAACCTGCTTGGATCCCTCCTGCTCCTTGCAGCTGCCAGAGCCACGCTTCCTTCTCCTGATCAGACGGCAGCCCACAGTGAGCAGGAGCAGAAACAGGGCTGCTGCAGTGACCCAAAACAGCCACTCCTGCAGCACACACTGGAACAGGTTTTCCATTCTGCAGCTGTTGTTCTCAATTTCCTGCAGGAGCCGAGTCATCTCCTCATGTAGATACTCCTCACGCTCCTGCATCCGCTTGACCTCATCCTTATCAACTTCTATCTCCAGCTTCAGCCAAGTGTGGGTGGCTAACAGGGCCAGGATGAGGGCAAGTGTTGGAGACATGGCCTGGTGGGAGAAAGGGGGTTCAGCAGGGCTGGCTGGGTGGGAGCAGAGGGCTGGGGGCACCTGGAATGTGCCCAGAGCCCCTCAGGGCACCTGCCACACTGAGAGCCCACAGCCCCTCTTCTCCCAGCCCTGGGGACAGAGCCCTGCCCTGAGGGTCCCTGATCTCACTCTGGGTTAAAAATGCTCTGGGCATCTTTCCCAGCCCCATCCAGCCCAGCATTCCCATCCAGCCCAGCTTTTCCCAGCCCCATCCAGCCCAGCATTCTCAGCCCCTGCGTGTGCTCTCACTGCCTGCCAGAATCCAACTGACCAGCAATGTCCATGGACACAGCTTCCAGTGTCACCTGTCCCCTGTGATGTCACAGCCAGTAGAACCACGGCACTCAGCTGCCAAGCTGGACATGCCTCTGGTCACAGCTCCCATTGTGACCCATCCTCTGGGATGTCACAGCCCCACAGCCACACCTCCCAGCCCACAAGCCCCAGCCTTGGTCCCACTGCCGGGCTCAGCGGCTCCTGGGCATCCTCAGCCTGAGTGCAAACACAGACCCAGGAGCCCCAGGGCACTCGGGATCAAGGCTGCAGACACCCAAAAGCCACATGGCTTAGCCACAACTAAAAGCAACATGGGGGCTGCAGCTGGATGTTCCAATGCTGAGCACCCCTGAGTGCCCTCTGGCTGAACCTAAACCTCACCTGCTGCAGCTTGAGGACATCTCCTCTCCTCCCATCCCTTGTTTCTTGGGAGAAGAGATCCAGCCTCACATGTCTCCTAGAGAGTCTTGTCAGCACATGGCAGAATTTGGCTGGAGCATCCAGAATGCATCCTCAAGAAAGCCAAGCCCAGCAGAAGACCATCTCTGGCTAGGTTTGGGGTGGGGAGGCCATAGGCTACCGAGGCCAGGTTTGCATAGATTTCCCCCCAACAAAAGGGGAGGAGGAGAGTTTTGGGTGTGTGGTGTAACCTCTCATCTGAGGCAGAGAACACCAATCCTCCCTTACACAAACTGGCCCAGCTATGGAAACCACAACCCCAGGAAGGCCACATCCATGGAATATTTATGAGGGGCAGTGGAGGGGGTGCCAGAATCCCTCAAAGAGCCCCCAAAGTGGTCCCCAGAGCCTCTGCACCACAGGACTGCATGTGATGCAATGTGATGCCACAGATACAGAG
Source organism: Entomyzon cyanotis (assembly GCA_024500445.1). Lineage (NCBI taxonomy): Eukaryota > Metazoa > Chordata > Aves > Passeriformes > Meliphagidae > Entomyzon > Entomyzon cyanotis. The sequence continues at coordinate 50,731 of JAKEPQ010000912.1, read as the reverse complement.
CCTTCTGCGAGAGGCTTTGGAAAACCTGCCCTCCCGCCTTCCCGTGGAAGGTACCTGGGCATTCCCACCTGGCTGGAAATATATGAATCCTTTGGATTCTGTGGCTTTGGGGGACTCTCACCACCAGCTGGAGAGGATCATCAGGACACTGGTGGGATCCACGGAGTGGTGCTATGTTCTACTTAATCTCTCTGTCACTCTCATTCTGTCCCCCGACTTCTTTTCCATTTCTTTCTCTTCCTTTTTCTCTCTCTTTCTCATATTTTTAGTCTTAGATAAATCCATAGTCTAGACTTCGGCATATGGTGTCATTTGCACCTTAATTCAGGCAGAGGTATTTCTAATCATTTGAATCCCTATCCTTGGCCAAGGGCCCTGGGAGCCCCAAGGCTGCAGGAAAAGCTTCTGAAGCCATGAGCATGGAAGAGCTGCTGGGAAAATTTAGAGCCCCTTGCTCTCTGTTAGTCAGAACTGTTTTGTGGACACATGGAGCTATACAGGAAGGAATTTTCAGGGATTATTCCTCTTCAAATTATTTTTTTTCCAAACAAGAATGAAAATAAAAGCTGGTTCTCTGCTGGTGCCAACTTCTGATTGCAATTAGTCTAATATTAGTCATTAAGTTAAGTATTAGTTAAAAATGTTGCAGCAAGTGTTTATGATGACGGGCAGACAATAGATATATTTCATTTTCAGTAAATGAGAAGAAATGCATACATCGTAAAAACAACTTTAACTCTGCACACATTAATTCTCAGTGAAGCTTTTATAGCTAGCTCAAGTGTCAGCAGTCCATGCAACAGCTCTGCCAGGCAGCAGCCAGAAATACTGCACTGGACTATTGGGCATTCTTAGGACTTGGGCATCCCAACATCAAGGGAAAGTTCTGGTAGAACTATAAAGACAACACACCAGGTTTGCTAGAATGTGAGATGATTAAACCATAGTGGAAAAAAGGAAACCAAGAGCAATCAGAACTTAGTACATTTATTGGGTTGCTCCAAGCTGAAAAGAAAAATGGTAGAAGTCCATGACATTTCTAAAACTAATAAAGCAACTGTATAAAGTATGCTTTCCCTTGTGAAGAAAAAGAAACTGCAAAATATTTTCACGTCTTAGTAAAAAGAAAATAAAGAATTTGCACATACAGTGCAAATCAACTCTGAAATTCCATCACACAGGTGGTGGCATTGTTTCCAAGAACAAACACACAAGTTTCTGAGGGAATGATGCAGTGCAACTGCTTATAGTGCTTGTTTCACAGAATCTCCAGGTCAGTAAGTCAGTAGACAGCAGGAACATTGTGCATCAGTTGTGTCAACATTGCCCAGTTTTGTGGACAGCCAGGTGGAGACTTCTCAGTCCGTTCTGTCTTTTCTCGGTCTGTGTAAGGTGCCCTGTACTGAGGGGAGGCGGGGGTGGAGACTGAGGGATGAGCATGGGGCCCACAATGTTGGCACAATGGGATGACCTCACTGGATGATGCTGGTGTCACCAGGGGATGCATTGTGACTTCCAGACCCACAGCGGTTTTATCCCGGGCCGAGCACGGTGTCACAGAGCTGCTCCTGGTGCTCCCCCTCCTCCATCCTGCTGTGCCAGGCAAACGTGGCCATGGAGAGCCAGCCGGGAGCTCTGCCCGTGGCCACCAACCAGACAGCCACAGCTCGCCTCACCGCAGACCTCAGAAGCCTCGTTCATGCCTTGCGCACGGGGGATTTCCTCTCCTGGCTCTGGTCTGGACTTTTGGACCAATTCCCCGTGTGGGCCCGGCTGCGGCAGAGGCTGGCGGGACTGTGGCCGGGCCGGCAGCGGCGGGCAGAGGCCGCAGGGAGCAGCAGCCTGGCCGGGCCCGATGCGGCCGGGCAGGGAGCAGCCGGTGCAGCTGCGCAAGAGCAGCGAGCAGCCGACCCTGCCGCGAACGAGGAAGGTACAGCCGACCCTGCTGCGGGTCCCGGACAGCCCTCAACCCTCAGCCTCATGGGGCAGGGGCAGAGCCAGGAGCAGAGCCAGGAGCAGCGACAGGAAGTGGCCACAGTAGTAGCTACCCGCGCCCAGAGCCGCAGCCAGAGCCGCAGCCGGAGCCGCAGCCGCAGCCAGGGCTCCAAACCGCGCAGCCGCAGCCGCAGCCACATCTCCCAGCCGGGCAGCCGCAACCCCTCCACGCCCGGCCGCAGCAGGAGCAGCTCGCCGTTGAGGTTCCAGCGCTGCCGGACGAGCAGAGACCGCCGCAACCCCGAGACCCTGAAGGTCCTGAGGAGGAGGAGCCGCCGGCGACGCAGACTGCAGAGCAGCCGGCGCTGGTTCAGGCGAAGGAGATAAACTTCTCTTTCTCTGCCAGAGACTCTGGCTCTGCTTTCTGTCCCGTCTCGGGTGGTTCTTTTCCCTGACGCCTGATCCCCGTGCTCGGCCAAGGGCCCCCGGAGCCCCAGGGCTGCAGGAATAGGCGCTGAGGCCGTGAGCATGGGAGAGCTGCTGGGAAAGCTCTGGGGTGCTGCTTCCCGAGGAGTCAGGAGGGAAACTCTGCTCAGACGTGTGTGAGTGTGGAAGGATTGCTGGCTGGGAACATTGTGCGTGTGTGGCTGTGAGGAGAAGGGGCAGCTTGGGCCTTGCCTTTATCTGCACCAGTTCCACACAATCTGGAGTATGGTTTCCCCAGCAATGAACTCTCAGGGTACTGACTGGACCACTTTTCTAAGGAAAGGTTTCAGGAAGGAACACCACAGAGACCAAAGAGGCGATTGCCAGGCAGAGGTCATCTTGTAAAACTGGAGAGTGTGTGGGGTGGGCTAGGTTTGCTCTAAGAGCTGAACTTTTAACATAGACGTTTGACTTCACTGCTGCCTCTACAAAAGTCTCCTTTGCCAACCCCTGCCAGATTCAGTGATGGATAAAAGTATTCAATGTAATAAATTCAAAAGGACACAGGCAGGTGAAAACCAGGCATGGTTCATAAATGAGTGAGTCATTGCCTGTGTATTTATGAAATCATCTATCAAACGTTACCTAAAAACAAGTTAAAAAATTGAGGTTGGATGGTGGTTGGTAGGGTTTTTGATAATTTTATTTTTGGTACACCTCATTGTCTTTACCCTTCATGGCTTTCCTGGAACACCATGTTCTTACATTCTAAACAAGCCCTTTGCAGGGAGTGACCAGCTCCCAGCTGATCTGCTACCCTGGCCTTACCTTCTGTTTCCCAGGAATGAACTGAATGGATACGCTCATGGGAATCTCAGCAGAACATTTGCTTCTCAAGAGCTCTTAGGCAAAAAAAAAAAAAAAAATCACTATTTTCTCCACAAAAAAGGAGGTGCTGACAAGCACAAGGCACAGCCAGGGCTCACATAAGAGCTCCTGAGCTGTTGGATTCCATTCCCTGCTGTTCCCAGCTGCTTTGCTCATATTTTATAGGGGCTGCTGCTGCCAGGGTAGGAGGGATGTCTCAGCCTCAGCCGCAGCAGCTCAGTGTCTGCAGTGGGAGCAAAAAGCAAACAAACAAAACCAAGTACACACAAACAAACAGAGAGAACCAGAAATCCTTTTTACATTTGAACCAATTTTCCAGGCACAAGCTGTTTGCAGGGTTTTGGGAGACAAGGGAACATGTCCTGCACAGCATGGAGTCAAGGCTTCACTGCCAAACCACCCATCTCCATATTGCACCCACTCAAGATCAGCCACAGGTCCTCCACAGGTGTTTCTCCTGTTCCAAGGGATCTGGTGCTGATCTGTTTTCCCTGTTTTTCACTAGCTCTGGGTAGTTCTACAGCTCTCCTGTAGAGCTGGACACATGGTGAACCTCAGGGACTCCCCAAGGGAACAGAGATGGTGAGGGAAGTTCGTGAGGGATGTGTTGGACATGCTGTTGCTCTGAGGGTGCACATGGCTCACGTGCCATTGCTACCATCTGTCCTAAGCCAAGACTGCCACACCCCTATATAAACCAGTGCCCAACATGGCACGATGTCTGAAGTGTCAGAGTCTTTGCTGTCATTGCTGTCATTGCTCTCCTGGCTGCTCCTACAAGGCTGCTGTGCCCCACCCTGCTGCTCTGGCTGCCTGGGGTCACACCTGACAGAGAAGCCACAGCTGGACCTATGGTGGTAGTAACCCTTTTCCTGTACTTGTGATTATTCTTGGCATTTCCTCAATTTTCTGTTTCTTTTTTGTTCCTCTTTCATGGGAAAAAAAAAAAAAAGTTGTATTATCAATTTAGATTCCCAACATGTAACCTCATTTATGTTTTAATCTCACTTTGTGTTGCTTGTTGAGATGGACACGACATACACACTTGTAATCCAAAACCAGGAGAAGTTTTTTATTATTCTCTGCTGCTGCTCTTACACCTTTTCATAATTACTGGGGCACATTAAGATTGGCTGCTAGCAAACAACGACAAGGCTGTCTAACAATGACCATTCAGGCAATAATACAATTAGATATACAAGCAAAAGTATAGTTGGTTACATATGATATGCAAGTTCTTTCTTGTACACACTTCATGTTCCATAACAAGAACATCTTCTCCTTGTATCCAGAACATCTTCTTTCATTTATTATCTTCTTGACTTTCACTGTGGCTTTCACTGTGGCTGCAAAATCTCGTGGCTGAATTCAATTGTTAAAGGTGAAGTCTGTGAGGCCTTCAGAGCAGCTGTCAGCCTCATCAGCTCCCCCTTTTTTTTTTTTTTTGTATTACAAAGGCAGCATTTATTGACTTCTGCAGGACACCTTTGCAGAAAAGACAACAAACATGGCACAATGAGCAAAATGCAAGAAATAATCATAATGATCTGGCATCCAATTTTAAATAGGTTTTTAATCCATCTGGCAATTTGCTAAATGCCGAACAAACAAGTAAGCCAATCAGATTCTGATTTTTCACACAGTTTTGACACACCTGTTTGTAAATCTTTAATGTGGGCATGAATAGATTTTGAATGATAAGACAAATTCATACAACACATTCCAGTAAAATCCTCACATCCATGTCCATGCGCTGGTAGCAAAAACTCCATAGCAGCACAAATTTGCAATGTAGCATGCCTTACTGAATCAATATCTGTCAATAATCCATCTAAAGCAAGCAAAGTGGTGTTAGTCTGCTGAGCTAACCAACATCCTAGCTTTTTAAATGGTCCCAATGCCTTAGCAGCTACTACTTTTAGAGTAAAAAAGGAAACAACCCATCAAGTGCCTAGTGGCCAAAAATTGAGGTTATCATCGCAGTCAGGGGCAAATGCATGGGTATTGGGTTTTCCTCTCTATGGTGGTTTATGCTGTAAAATCACCTGCTGTAAAATGTGTTAGGTGTTAACAGTGAGAGTCATCCTAAGCTGCAAGGACCTCCCTTGATATGTGGTGGAATCACAGCCCATGCTTGGTCTCCACAAATAAAAAACACTCCTGATGGCAAAGCTAGCAGAACGTTAGTAGAGTGTGAAATATTTGGTGAACTATAATTACACCGGGCACTTTAATTTGCAAATACGGGTTGGTTAGGAGAAACATCCCACACTTTGGACTGATTAGTTCCAGACTAATTAAACTTACACAAAGGTCCATTTTTATGGATCCTAAAAGCTCTATTTCTTGTAGCTCTAGAGTCACATGGGGAAGATACGGAGCCCATTGATCCCAAGCATCGGTGTGATTGCATGATTGTAAAATCATGCTGTCCTAGGCTTTGTCCAGTCATCTAATGGCAAGCCAACAAGGCAGGTAGAAAAAGAATTGTCAGGAGAAGCAGTAGCTAAGCACAGGGTATCTTGCCCTGTTGCATTGGCCAGGGTAACACATTCATTGTTTCTTGGCTGATTAACTGGCCAAGCAAAAATAGCAGGCACTAAGCTGAGCAAAACTGATGAGCACCATGTTGGCACATGCATTTATCTGTTACTTGTTGCCATTTATACTCCAGTATATCCCAGTGCTGGGGCCCTGAGTAATGCCTCCCACATTCAAAAGCACAAATTTCACTGTTCTGATCCTCAGTTAGATCCTCAGTACTGTGGTGATGAGGATCACACTTAGGGCATAAAGAACTTCTGCTATGAGATATACAAAACCACTTCTGCTCAGAAGAAATACATTGACATAAAACCCATGCAGAGTGCTTCTTTGTGCAGCATATAAAGCAAGGTATTACCTCATGTCTTGATCTCTCTAAAAGGCTTAAATCCCTATTTAAAGGATGCTGCCAATCTAAAGCAAATACCCATTTGGATATTCAGTGCAATACAGACCTCCTCGGTCACCAATGTTTGATGCATTCCAGGCTCTAGTATTCGGAGGTAGCCTGAACCACACTGCCAAGGTCATCAGCCTGTGTTGCTGTTATTCTCAGGATCTGGCCCAACAGGCAGTGGGATATTCTGCCACAAATCAAGAAGTACACCCCTTGTTGGCACCCACTGCAGTCCAGTATCTCTGGAAACACAAGCATATCCATGCCCCCCAAGTGACAAAGTCCCAGGGTCTTTCCCATTGGCTGGTGACCAAATTTTTTATCCATATCTTAGCTCGAGGCAAATATGTTTCACTGGTAGACTGCAAAGAATAAAAATTATTTGAAATTGAGGGATTGTTTGAATGAGCTGGTATGGTCAAGTGATTTATTGTATATACAACTTTCAACACTCTGGACTGTGGGGCTTCCCCTTGCATTTCCCCTTTTGGTTTTTTAAAACAGTTTTAAGCATGTGATGAGCACATTCAAAAACAGCTTGACCAGTGGGAGAATGAGAAATACCAAATTTGTGAGAGATACCCCATAGGCGTAAAAAATCTCTAACTTTTTGAGAGGCAGAGGCTGGGCCATTGTAAGTTTTCACACAGGCAGGTATGCCCAAAGCAGCAAAGGCTTGCTGCCAGTGCAAAGACATCACAAGCTTTTTTTTTAGCATGAGCAGAAGCCCATATAACAGAGGAAAAGGTGTCAATAAATATTCAAATATCTATCAAAATATATCAAGCTCATATTTAAAATGACCAAATTCTGCAATGTGTGTAGCATCAGTCTGCCAAAGCTGTAGGGCCAAAAGACCATGGGGATTTACTCCTAAGGATAAAAGTCTGTTAAAGTTATGACAATAAGCATTAACAACAGCACGAGCTTCTGTAGGTGTTAGCGAAAACTATTTACACCATGTGTCTGTATTTTGATAAAAAAGGTACAAGATGTTTCAGCCTGGGCCAGCCTATCTGGCTGAGGAACTGCTCAAGCAGGATTAGCTAATGCATCAGCATGGGCATTACTTTCTGAGAGAAACTTAGGTAAGTTTGTATGGCTTCTGATATGCAACACATAAAAAGGATAAATGCATTGCAAACAGCTGTCCATAAGGCCTTTAGCAAAAAACCAATTCAGCTTTATTAACTTCTTTCGAAAGCGAACAATTCACTCATTGTAAAATATCTGCAACGTAAGCTGAATAACAAGTAGGTTAAAAGGGTCATTAAAATGGTGCAACACCATAGTTACTGCTTTTAATTCGACCAATATGCAGATCCAGTACCCTGACCCTGCAAAGTCTGCCACTTGTCCTCATTTTTTCAGGTAACAATTGCTTTATCTGTTTTTTTTTTAGCCATCCATAAATATTGTAGGGCCATTTACAGAAGTACAACTTAATTTAGGTTTTGCTGATAATGGGGTTGTATTTATTGATTGTAGTAACTTATGACAGGGAAAATGGTAATCAGTTTGGCCTGTGAAGCTCTACAGTGAGCTCTGCAGCTCAGAACTATTAGCCAAAGACCACTCAAAATAGTCTTGCTGGATAGGAATAGAAATTTTGCAGGATCTTTGGCAGCAATTTGCAAGAATTGCTGTCAACACTTAATAATTAACTGAGCAATTAATTAAAAAATTGTAGTGACTGTTTTTCTAGGCTTGTGAGGTAAAAACATCCATTCTATAATATGCAGTGGGTCAGGGGACCAATTGTGTAATAATACGTGTTGGATGAAATTCTGGAATTACAAACAACATCAATGTCAGGGTCCACACAGTACACATGAAGATTGGAAATAGCTTGTTGTACTTTATCTAGGGCTTGTTCACCTTCAGGGTAATCTGTCGTGGTGAATTTAAATCAGAATCTCCTGCTAATATTGAATAAAGGAGAAAGTTGTGCAGTGGTAAGTCCTAAACAGGGTCACAACCAATTAATGGTTCTTAACAATTTCTGTGCATCATTCAGAGTATGTACTGTAGTGTCAGATTGAACAGCTTGAGGGCATATTATACACTCAAATATTTTTAATTCCAAATATTTCCAGGGTGCATCTGTTTGGATTTTTTCAGGTGCAATCTGTAATCCGTATTTGTGAAAAGCCTTTAAAAGCTCTGGCTGTATGTTTTGTAAATCCTGTTAGCAAGGAGGTGCTATCAGTATGTGATCCATATAGTGATTGCAATAACTGCCAGGGAAATGTTCTCCAGTAGGTGATAGAGCTTGGGTCACATACTTTTGACAAATAGTTGGACAATTTTTCATATCCTGTGTTAAAACTTTCCATTGATGTTATTTCACAGGTTCAGCATTGTTAACAGCGGGCTCAAAAAATGCAAATTTTGGTTTATCATCAGGATGTAAAGGAATTGTAAAGAAAAAATCTTTCAAATGGACAATTAAAATGTCCCGTGTTGCAGGGATCATAGTAGGAGATGGCATGCCTGGTTGCAGTGCACCCATACTTTCCATGACTGCATTATTGCATCTCAGACCATGTAATAATCACCATTTGCCTGATTTCTTTTGAGTCACAAATACAGGAGTATTCCAGGGGTTGGTAGATGGCTCTATATGCCCTTGTGATAACTGTTCATCAACTGAATTGTTCAAGGCAGCAAGTTTCTTTTGTGTCAGGGACCACTGATCCACCTACACGGGATAGTCAGTTAACCACCGTAGGGGTGGTTTTGGGTGACAACCGCCCTGCTGCACAGTGACCCATACTAAAAATTTGTGCCAATTGTAACTCCCCAGCTGGCCAAAACATTACATCCCCATAAATTTAGAGGTGCAGTAATCACATATGGGCAACTTGGCCTTCCGGATATTTTATGAGCACAGGCTATGTTCTTAAATAACTTTGTGTCATTCTTCCAAGACCCCAGTTGAATTTCTCACTGCAATGACAGGCCACAAGTTTGGCCAGTCATGGTGTGAAATCACTGTAACATCTGCTCCCATATCAATCAACCTTTTGATCTTAACAGTCTGTGGTTGTGCCCCTTTCAGTGTTAGCTCACAAATCAGTTGCAATCTCTGCTTGGAAAGTTGTTGAGTCCAAAAAAAACCTGAGGTGCTCTGGTAGAACCAAAGCCTTGATCTCCTCTCTCTTTAAATTCAGTTCTGGGAACACAAGACTTAAAAGGTACAAGTTGAGCAATATGAGTATAAGCAGGTATGGTTAGAGGAGGAGTGGGTGTAGAAACCATTGCACATATTTGTCCTGTAAAGTCTGCATCAATTATTCCCAGATGCAAAAAAATTCTTTGCAAAGTAGCACTTGATCTTCTTACTAACAAAGCACTTAGTCCTAGCCCTATAGGTCCGTGTGCATCCAAAAGTACTTTATGAGCTGCAGGAGAGTCTATGATTACTGTGTCAGCAGTGGAAACCTCCATGCCAGCTGATCCTTTTGTTCTCTGGCAAGCTGCTTGCATAAACTTGTGCTGGGTGCAGCAGTTCCTGGGGAAGTGTTGGTGTCTGTGCACGCTTTCCCTTGTGCTCTTTTTCCCGTTTCCCTGATCCTTAAGAGTCTGTCCATTGGCATGGAAACAAGATTTACATTGTTTCTCGTAATGTCCCGGTTTAACACATCTGTTACACAAATTTGTTCCGGGGGCTATTCTCTTGTTTTTCATTACTCCCGAGGACAGAGTTCTGTGAGGGCATTGAGCCTTAAGGTGGCCTGACTGTCCACAATCATAACAGTGATGTGTCACTTTAATAGCTGCAGCAACAGCCGTAGCAACAGACTCTGTTAACACAGCCATTGGATGCAATGCAACGCCCATTTTTTCACATGCATTAATCGTATCATTCAATGAGGGGTTTTTCATAAGCAACAAATGAATAGCTTTTTTGCAATCCTCGTTTGCATTGTCTCTTGCCAATCGCAAAATTAAAGTTTCTTTTACATTTATATCTACAATTTGCTTTTCTATTGCATCCTGAAGATGGTCTAAAAAGGCCATAAAAGGTTCCTGAGGACCCTGCTTAATAGTGATCTAACTTTTTTCATGATTTTACCAAGGGCCTGCATAGCATGACAATGAGATTGTTCTAAAATAAGAGGAAGCAAACAAGCTTGCAGCTGGGGGTTATCTATCAGGTGCCTTCCCATTAATTGAGGTAAACCTGCACTGAATCAAGGATTAGTTTGAGATAATTACATTTATTTAAGGCAGTATGCTCACAAGAACTTGTCCACTCATTCTCAAACACCATATATTGAACCAGCTTGCAAAGCAATTTAGCAATCTCTTTTAGATCAAAAGGAGTCAATTCTTCACTTACTCTAAATGTCAGCATCTTTGTCACTGCAGGGGACCCCAAACCGTGCTTAATAGCAAGCTGATGTAGCTCAGATAGAATTTGCCATTTAAATGATACATGTTGATTGGGTGAATCATTTGATTCACTATCATTTTGAATTACCTGTGCGGATCGTTTCACACCTTGCACAAAAGGATTAGTAGTAGCAGGCAGCAGGAGTGAGGCAGCAGGCAGTGGGGGTACTGAAGGTGCAATTTCATTCCCACCCTCTCCATCACTGTCACTCCACCCGTCTGGTGGTAGAGGTGGATCAAAGGAGCTCGTAGGAACAGGAGGAGGGGAAGTGCAGCGAGAAGCAGGATTAGAAGGGGGTTGAAGTGAAGCCCTCCATGGCTTAGGGATTGGAAGCAATAAATTTTTTGCCATGCCAGCCTGTTCCCTGCCTGTCCCCCCTGCCGCAATGTCCCTGGTCCTGCCAGCATTATCTGTCCCCGTTCTTTCTGCCGTGCCAGCTGTTGCAGCATCGTGTTCTTTTTTCAGTTCTTTCAAAGTCTCTAAAACTAACCTCCATGTCATCATAAATTCCTTAGCAGTATCATTTCCACGAGTAGCAAGGTCAAAAATATGCTGTCCCCCTGTTTCCCATGTCTGTACACTAAAAGCGTTGGCACACGTGGCTTCAATTCCTTGACTTCTGCACCACAGTACTAATCTTTGCAATGTCAACTTATCATATTTTATGCCAAGTCATTTTAACATCGACATCCATATATTAACTATTGATTTTTCCTCGTGGGATGTATTCTCTCCCATTGTTTGTTCCCAGCGGCTCACCTTAAAAACGTTGCAGACAGTCTGGACCTTGGTAGCTTTCTGCACTACTTTCTCTTCCACTGGGGTCCATCTCCCCTGCTTTCCATGCAAGCTTCCTGCTCTCCAGGCAGGCTCTTTGGATCACATCAGGATCACCAGATATCACTTGTTGAGATGGACACGACATACACACTTGTTGTAATCCAAAGCCAGAAGAAGATTTTTATTATTTTCTGCTGCTGCTCTTATACCTTTTGATAATTACTGTGACATATTAAGATTGGCTGCTCACAAACAATGACAAGGCTGTCTAACAAACAATGACCATTCCGGTGGTAATACAATTAGCTATACAAGCAAAAGTATAGTTGGTTACATATGATATGCAAGTTCTTTCTTGTACACACTTCATGTTCCATAACAAGAACATCTCCTTGTGTCCTTGTGAAACATCTTTCATTTATTATCTTCTTGGCTTTCACTATGGCTTTCACTGCGGCTGCAAAATCTCACAGGTAAATTCTGACTGTTTTTAGGTTGAACTCTGTGAGGCTTTCAGAGCAGCTGTCAGCCTCATCAGCTCCACACAGCAGTGTTCCTTGTGCTGCTGCACTGCACAGCTGGAGGAGCAACCCCTGGCCATGGCAAACAAAAGACCCAAGTCTCAGGCTCTAAGAGGTGACATTTTATTGAACTTCAGTTGAAGGACAACAGAAGGGCAGCAATAGCTCAGGTGTTCAACCATAAAATGCCCCAAGACATCTCAGCTAGGGAGGCTTTACATGGTTGGCATGGAGACAATTGAGGAATGTAGGTAAATACTCTCCAAGGAAGGCAGCCTCGTTTGAATGTTCCCAAATATTGTCCTCCCTCTGTCCATTTCATATCCTTCCCCAAAAGGAGGTTGTGGCATTGCTGGCCACACCTCTACCCTGTCAGCTGAAGAAATAAATGGGAGGAAACTTAGGAAAAGGCCTAGACTTCAAAGCCTCCATAGGTCTGTGCAGGAATCAACATCTGTGTCTCTCTGGAAAGACTGCTTATGATGGACTATTTTTAAAAATGCTAGCAAACATTTTAGTTTGCATTAACAAGAAAGGTCGGAAAACTTGGGCTTATACTTATCACAAAGAATTTCTGTTTGCTAAAATATTTTCTAAAAATGTGCACAACTTCCCAGTAACTGCACTGGGCTTCCACCCTCTACTGATAAAATTATTTCAGTGGACAAACCTTAGTTGTGGAGAAAAGAATAGACCAGGAGAAAAACACTTCAAATATAATATAAGCAGCAATAAGAGAAGCAGTTAACAAGAATGAAAATCCTTTATTGGGAAAGTTCTATACTGTCTTCTATAATCTTCAACAAACTAACCTACTGCTCAATGCTAACTTAATCTTGTGCAAAAGCTAATATATTCTACTATTAAATGCTAATTTGAAAAATCCTAAAATAACTAATCTTGTGCTTGAGGAAAAAATGCATGGTCCAGAAGATTTTAAAAATGCACCAAATACCTGAGCAGTTCTCAGTGGAGCTTCTCTTCCAGAAGGTCCCAGAGATGATATTTGGCTGCTGCTGGTGGCATTCTCAGATGGAGCGGATTTTCTGTAGGAATGGTCCAGCATTTCAGGTTACAAGAGTAAACTATCAACTGTCACAGTTCTTTCCTCACAGGAAAAACAGAGCTTCATTTCCTCAAGAGTTTTCTGAAATGGCTCTTGTCCTGACTGAACTTACTGAGCAAGGATGACCTCCAAAGCCTGTCGATCTACTTCACTGTAGGCAGGCCAATCTTCCTGAATGTCTCTAAAGAAATCTGCCTTCAGATGGAAAGAATTGTCATTTGGATCCAGGTTGGCCACCTACAGACAGACATTTAAAACAACAAATCTCCATTACACCTAAATGCAGACTACAGAAGTAAAATTGATACTGCAAAGCTAAAGCAAAGCCAAAAAGAAAATCATGCCCCAGTTTTCCAGGGCTTTTTTTCAATATGAAGACCAAACTAGCTCTCAGGTAAGAAGCACCAATGTTTAACAGGTGTGGTCCACTGGGCATGTAGAAATTTGCATGTAAGTAAATCCCAAACTGCTGCCAGCATGTAGGAAATGTACTCTGGGAAAGCTTCTCCCTGCACCAGCTATCCACATTGATTTGCTCTCTAATACAGCTTTGAGAGTCAAGGCACGCTAGACCAGAACTTTTCACCACTTGAAACACATTGAGAGACCAGGTTTGTCCTTTCTATTTCCTTTTCTTGTGTCTAAGAACTGAAGAACACTATCTCCATGTCCAAATCCATCTTTAGCCACCCTCAGGAGGACACCTGCTGCCCTCTTCTTTCACTCAGCTCCATTGCCATGGCAGAGCATGGACTGTGCCTGGAAGGTGACATGTTTTCATCATCCCGTGAAGCACCACAGGATGTTGGCATTTTGTCTCCACAAACAGAACTGCTTTTCTTTCTCCAGTACCTGCCCAGAGGAAACTACGGCTTTCTATGGAAAAATTAGAGGTGATAACCTACCTAGAGTTACATTTCACCAGCTTAAAAAAAAAAAAAAAAGTGAAAGTAACAAAGATACTAAGAATCAGGAATTCACTTCTTAAACTCAGAACATCAGTTGTGTTGGAACAGAAGCAAGCCTGAGCATATCAGATCTCAACAAAGCTCAGGCTGCTGGTTTTACAGGTATAGCAAAATATCTACACCACCTCACTATGAAGTTAGGAAAAATGTGAGTAAGAGTTTTCAGAATGGAGTGCTGCTCTCACAGCCCTTTCTGAATGTAAACCAGTATCTTGAGCAGTTCACACCACTAACAAGAAAATACTCCTTCAAAATCTCCTTAAACATTTCCAAGAATAAAGGGAGCAGGAGAAAATTTGTTCACCATTTTACCCCTAAGGAGCTGTGCTTTGGCATTTTACAATCAACTGGAAATCTAAATGGGCTACTTCAGCTGGGATGGCAGAGCATGGCTCTCATGAAATTGTAAATGTCTTCAGGGGAAAAAAGCTGCTGCCATTGCCCCAGGCAAACAAAGCAATAAACTTCAGAAGTTCAGGGAATGGGTCCTTAAGAGTCAGTGTGGAATCATCCAAAAACAGATTCATGTTGAATTTTCCTCCCTTGACTATGTTCCAAAACACTATTTTCTTAGAGAAAGAGGAAATATTGCTACTTGATCTACTTATGTTTGCATAATTCAGCAACAGCCTATGGACACAGAGAATACTTAACAAAGAAGGAAAGAGCCCCTGCATCTTGCAATGGATGTGAACTGTATGAATGACTGTGATATAGAAATTCCAGTGGAACTTGAAGGAGCACTGGAAAAGTTACTCAGTAAAAAAAGGTTCCAAGGAAGATGAAGACTCAATCCACATGACAGCAAAGAAACCCTCAAAGTTGGCTCAAAGTTGAGCCACCATGTTAATCATTTAGGATTTGCCTGGAGCAGCCTTCCCTGGAAGGCAATCATCACAGATCCCAGCAGAAGCCATACCCCGTTGAGAGGCCCCCAACCCCATTCAAATGAGATATTGCCCTATGCAGTCACCTAAATTCTGTCCTCAGAACCTTGTCCCAGGAACTTTTAAACACCACGACCAACTATTTCACGCAATTGAGTGTTTCATGCTGTGAAGTTACTCCATGAAGCAGTTAAACAGTGCAAGGGAAAGTGAGAAGATGAGCTAAGGCATGAGCAGCAACAGCATTAGAAGGAGCTAATCATTGCCAGCTATTCTAGCAATACAACAAAAATTCCCCAAAAGTTAGGAAGTTTTCTTTCCTTTCTGAACATGGACTTGTAGTTTGGGGGAAACTGGATAACTTTTATGGAAAAATTTAAGGAGCATTTCCTATACTGTTCATTAGTTTCTCATTCAAACTCTGAAGTAAGACAGCTGAAAGTTAACATTGCTGGCACAAACTTCATGATCTCACCTCATAAAGAATCCTTCCGACGCATTCCTTTTCCTGTTCCACAAGTCCCTCTCTCTGTAACTGACTCAGTATCTCTGTCTCCTTGTAGTTCTTCAGAGCCAGTAGATGAATAACCCTGTCCCTGATCGGTCGTCGGGAAACAGCACTGAAAAGTCTCCGGACGAACTGTGCAGGGTTCATGGGCATCGTTCTCCTCCTCTCAAGCACAGTGTCTGAAGAGCTTTTTGGGGCACTCCTGAGCTCTGGTATTTTAACTGAAGTAAAGGAAAAACAGGACAAGAAGTGTCACATGGGAGGCTGGGAGAGGTAAAGAAGGTGATTTAAATGCATGTACCAAGACTGGTAAACGTCTATTTGTTCAGCATTTATGAATCTGTAAGGATCCAGACAGTAAAGCATTAGGAAGCAAGAGTCATTCAAAAAAGCTGGTAAAGGAGTGATAGAGGTGGGTATGATTTTATATAGATTGTTTCTATGCATGCTGCTTTTCTATGCTTTTCCCAGTTTGGAAACTCAAGCACTGAGCTATGTCAAGAATGACATGGACAGTGAGATTAAGTGCACCCTTGGCAAGTTTGCCAACACCACAGGCATGGGATGCCATGCAGAGGAACCTGCAGAAGCTCGGGAAGTGGAGCCCTGGGAACCTCATCAGGTTCAAGCAGGCCAAGTGCAAAGTGCAGCATTTTTGGCGTTGGGCCATGCTCTGGTACCAAGGCAGGCTGGGGGTGAAGGTGGGGAGGACTTGGGGTGCTGCTGGATGAGAGGCTGAGCATGAGCTGCGACGTGCACTGGCAGCCCAGAAAGGCAAGCGTGTCCTGGGCTGCCTCAGGGGAAATGTGGCCAGTGGGTCGAGGCAGGGGATATGACACAGCAGGCACTTTTCTGAAACCAGGAACTCGTGCCTGGAAGCTGAAGGAGACTTAATGAGTATTGCTGGGAAATCCTGGAGCTTTCTCTCTTCCAATCAGACATGCTGAGACATGTCTTTTTTCACATGCTCCTTCAGTCTTTCAATGTACGTCAGAGTTTTATTGACTTTCCCCCCTTCCTGTTCCTTGCCACATGCCTCTCCAATGTTCACCTGCAAACCTAATGGCAAAAACATCACACAGTTAAATTATTGAGAACACTGTACACTTACCAGTTGTCTAATGAAGGCACTACTAATGTTTTGAGAAGTTAAATCCAATGTAGATACAGAAACTTTGCACAGCCTTCAAGCAAAACACCTGCTAAAACCATATCCCTGAATGACTTTAAAAAAAAATTACCTGAAAGCATAACCAAGCATTACCATGCAAATTAAGAACTAGTTCTTCACCCAGAGGGTGGTCAGACCTTGGGACAGACTCCCCACAAGACTGCTCATGGCACCAAGTCCACCAGAGCTCAGGAAGCATTTGGACAATGTTCTCAGGCACATGGTGGCATTCTTGGGGCCACAGCTGGACTCAAAGATCCTTGTGAATCCCTTCCAACACACCATATTCTGTGATTCTGGGACAAAGCCCAGTCCCTAACTGCTACTGCATGGAGCAGGTTGTAAAGGCACCCTGTACATTACCAGCAGATTACCAAGTTTAAAAACTTACTGACATCAAGCAAAAAATGAAAAGCAACCATACCTCCACGTGAGTTAGATAGTGCCATAACCTGTGCGCTTCCAGTGCGCAACGCCTCGCTGGTATTTGGCTAAAAGGAAAAAAAAATATTCTGTAAAAACTTCAGCCTACACTCCACTACTGGTGACTAACTGGGCCCATCACTTTAAATGAGAGTTGTTCTGGAAATGTTTTGCTGTCCCATCACTAGAAAAAGGCTCCTTTGACCCAATTCTCCCTCTGAAAGCAGCCAGCTACAAAACTGCTCTGAGACAGCCACTGACACTTAGCCTCTCATTGAGCCAAGCGTTCAAGCAGCAAGTCATCAGTTCCCAATTTCTGAAATTGACAGGCACGTGCTTCCCTTGAAATCAAGTGCCTGAGTACAGTTGAACTGGCCAGAGCTCAGCTAACAGACCAGATGAGAGCAGTTCACCAATAAATCCAAAATTCAGGGCAGCACCCAAGACTGGGATCTATTTGGTTCTAAGGAAGCACCTACTGCAGTCAGCTCCAAGGAGAACTTCAGCTAGAAAACATGAATTTTGATTCTAACAAGCATGAAAAGCCCTTTCGCTTTCCCTCAGCTCTAGACGCAATTATTGACAGAGCTGTGGAATGGAAACAGCTTTTCCTCAGTTTGTCAGATGTTTTTCAGATCAAAACAAAATTTGGGTTGTTTGGCTGTACTCCTCCTTTAGGACAGAATGTGCCACATTCTGGTGGAGCTTAAAAATCACTAAAATGTTTATTGGCATAAAGACATTTTTTAACAAAAACAACCTACTGCCATCCACCTACTTCATTCTGAAGGCAAAATTGGCTGCCAAGGAATCTCAAAAGCTACTCATCTCCAATTTGCCTGAATTTTTAATGAAATGTGGAGTACCAGTGGCAAAATTCTCTAAAAGCAATATTCAACTATCTTTTAGAAATCCTTCAATATTTGGCTTTTGAGGCTGTTCATCCTCCATACATGTCATTGTCATTTGCAGCAAGAGCCACCTCAACACAATTCCATTACTATTTCTGTTTCAATCACCAGTACAGGCAGAGCTTATGACATGGACTGGACATGAAGGGGACCACAGAGTCACCTGAACTTCACATTCTTTTACATAAGCTTAAAGAATGAGTATGCTCTCTAAGAGCCTCTGTGAATTTTATAGAAGAATGAAGCAAATCACATGAGGTACCTAACACATCAGCTAGGATTATTTATGCAGCTTTTAATTGCTTCTTTAGCCTACATTTTTCCAAATTAAGGACTTTCATTAGCCTTGTCATTAATTGTTTAATTAATTATAAACAGTGTTTTTATCATTAGCAGAATATTAATCTAAAGCATTGTAACTTTTCACTTTTGAGAGTAGGTAGCTAAGTGTCTTTACACAGTCTATTGTCAGAGTTTGATTATTAGATCAGCAAAACCTGTAGTTTTGCTAAACTAATCCTGCTAGCCTTCAATGAACAAAGCATGAACAATGAACAAAGCAAAGACACCTGGAATGTAGAATTCATAGCCCTCCAAGAACATGTTAGAGTAAGCAGAAGATAAAGAAGCAACTAAGAAAGACATTTCAGCCTCAAAGCTAAAAACAGCTTGTCTGGCAAAAAGATGATAAAAAGACAGAAAAATGGGGACTAATTAGCATGAGAAGGGAGACATCAATAACCAATAGAAGACAGACTACCAGTTAGTGGAAAGAATGATGCAAATGTAGAACCAATGAACAGTAATTTCTTGGTTTGCTAAAAATGGATCAAGAAGTTGAAATGCTTTGGAAGTGGTGTGCATGTGGCTAGAGTTCTCCACTTTGCACCACAGCCAGGAATAAAGTAAAGCCTACTCCAAATACTAAAAAGAATTATTGTAAGAGAGTTTCATTTATCCCCATATATACAGTGACACTGGTATAAACATGGAATAATGAGAAATCCATGCCCTTTGGCCAGCAGCCATGCCCCAAGCACCAATTTTCTGATTGTCACAGCATGGGAACCTACAGCTTTCACTGGAACCTCCTCCGTGTCATCCCCATGAGCTGCTTCCATCAGAGAATTTTCGACTCCCACTGGCACCTCCTCCATGTCATCCCATGAGCTTCTTCCACCGGGGCAGCTGCATCAAAGGGGCCCTTGGAGTGCCAGTGGGGCTCCAGCCCTGCCCAATGCATCCCGTGGGGTCAGCAGCACCTGACACCAAAAGCATGGCCAAGCCCCCAGCCGGTGCCAACCCGCAGAGCCCAGCAGCTGCCCCTCACCTGTTGCTGCTGGGAGCTCTGGGTCACCCTGACGGGCATCGCAGTGGGGTTTGGGGCCCTGCGGAGCACAGTGCGGTTTGGGGTCCTGCGGAACACAGCGGATCGCGCCCAGGCCCGCAGCTCCGCCATCCCGCTCTGCTGCAGCTGCTCCCGCTCCAACTCAGCCACTGCTGCTCTTCCAAAATCTGGAATATGGAAAACTTCGGTTAGGAAGAATGTTCTTTGATGTTTCACCTTTGCATCTTTCAAGCCTAATCTATGGGAAGGAAAATATTTTCCATGAAACAGAAAGTAGCCAACAAGCTCTAAGTGATGTCCAGGTGTTGGAAAGACAAAGTACTTGTTGGCAGAACTGCCTTGTTAAGGTGCAGGGCTTGACACGCTTCAGGGATCTCAGACCTAGGGGAGGTTAGCAAGGCTTGGGAAGGAGGATGTACCTCAGACGGTGGACAAAAAGAATGCAGAATTTATGGGCACAAGGACATTTGGCAGAACCCCCCAGCCAAGGAACAAAGTAATAAAGCCAAGCCAGACACTGTGCTGAATTAGCTCCAGCAGAGTAAAAGGTAACTGCAGCAGGGTCAGGTCACAGCCACCCAATCAAGTAACCAGCAAGAGAAAAGAAGGGAAAGACTGAGCAGGCAGACTAATTAGCGTGAGAAGCAAGATGATCATTACCCAAGAGTACAGAGAATACCACTTCCTAAGAGAACTAGGTAACTTGTAGTCAAGGAACACTAATTCCTTTCTTTGCTAAAATGTAGAAATCTTAAAAAGTTCTGGTACTTGTTGTGCTGGCTTTGGGAATTTGTCACTGAGCCCCCCTTTCTGCACAGAATTGGGAATAATTACCTCCACTCAGTGCGTGGATCAGCCTCTTGAACACGGCGTGCGAGAAGCAATTTTGGAACAAGAGTCCAAACGCTGCAACACCTCTCGAACGCTGAGACACCTCCGCTCTCGCTGTAGCCGCGGAAGGCTCTGACCAGTCCTGCCACGGGCAAGTGACAACGGCCATGTGTCCTTGAAAACAGGGAGTTCCAAGTTCCAGGGTGGTCAGGATGTCACTGAGGAGCGGGATGGGGCACGGTCAGGGCTGGGCAGAGGGAAGTCCCAAGGAAAACACATGGGGAATGCCCTGCCATGTCCCCAACCGATTCAGCTCCTTCCCAAGCACAGAAAGAGGCACTCCGGCCATCCCAGATGGTGCAGCTGTGCTAACCAAGGCTCGTGGAGTGTTTCTGCACAAAAGCCCTGTGTGTGCTTTGCTCTCTCCAAGCTGAAGGAGCAGCTCAACACCACTAACCAGGGCAGCAAGGTGCAGCCCTCCCAGCACAGCTCCATCCTGCCCTGGGCTGCTCAGTCTGTGAGGCTCAGAGCACATCCACGCTCATTCCAATATCGTCTCTTTGACAAACCCCCCTGCACATCTCCTCATCCCAGTTTCCTAAATGGAAGCAAGCCAACAGCATGCCCAGGCCCCCATGTGCTCTGCAGGAGGAGCTGACACAAAGCAGCCAGAGCTGATCCTGAACACAATTACAGGCTGAGAGTTGTGCTGACTGCAGGAGGCCATTGAAGTTACTGACACGTGTGGAAAAATCTCTTCTACTCAGCTTATGACAGTTTTACTTTCTTGTTCCCCATGCACAATCTTCCTCCTGATTTCAGTCAGGAGGCACCAATAAAACTCTTGTCCAGTCATTACAGGGAGATACAAATCCAAGATGAAGTGGCAATGGGACTAACAGATGCCATTTCCCAACACTGCCACACCAATGCTTCTGTTCCTCTGGGCCTGAAGACCTGGTTCTTCTGGGATGACAAAACCTCCCTCCACATGGGAATGAAACCTTCAAAACACCCTGAGATTAATTATTACAAGCTCTAAAACTTGAACAAGTTGAAATTCAGTCCCAAGACAGACAACAACTTGTGCCAGTGATACATCTCAGGCCAGATGCACCTGACTGGTGTGCTGGATGGTTTGGAAAAGAAAGTTACAGTTGCCTTTCAACATTCTGGGAGGCAGCTGAGAAGCAAGAGCCTGGACGACTGGCTTCTGCCCAGTGCCATGCCATGGCAAGAGCCTGAGCACAGGCCTCACTCAAGTGCTTCCCTGCAGAGCCACATTTCCCCTCAGCCTTGCCCTGCAGCAGCACTGGCTGATCCAAGATGGCCCAGGGCCCAGCCGGGCCTGCTCGAAAGGCGGGAGGTGCCCCAGAGCCCAAGAGCTGCACGAGACCTGACTGCCCTTGCCAACATCACTGCTGCCACTGAAGCTGCCAGCACTTTGCAGCCTTTTACCACTCACACTCACACACACACTTGTCCCTGCCCTTCTGCAATGCAAATGCCACGAGGGGATGCAAGAGCACTGCTGCAGCTGCTCCTGAGACACTGCAGTGCAGGAAGTGAGGGCTCGTCCTGACCTAACCCACCATCGTGTTCAGCTCAGCTCTTCCTCCCACCCTGCCCCTCTCCTCCTTGTTCTATCTCCCTACTTCACATTTACTGCTACATAACATCTGTACTATTGACTCTGGAATATGGGCTTGCATATTATTTCAGGCACAGATTTCTCTTAATAATCAAATCTTTGCACCATGTGGTTCTCCACGCAGGACTTAGGAAAGGCAGCACATTAATACCTTCATTGAAATCCAAAGGCAGCACATTAATACCTTCATTGAAATCCAAAGGACATGACTTCTTCAAACTCCACAATTCTTTTTACTTCCTCTTGGACTTGGGAGTCTTCTTCTGCACCCTGGCGGGTGCTGGGATTCCAGACTCCGGAATGTGTCATTTTGTGGCATCTTGAGGGTGCAGGCAGAAACTGAGCCGATGCTTGGAGCCAAATGTTCCCATAAGCCACCACAACAGCAAATTGAGAGAAGCAAATGGAACAAAGGAAAGTGCTAATTACCACCCTGAACAGAGGTGGAGGTTTGAGATTAGGACGACTGAGAAAATTTCCGCTGTTGAGAACATGGGAAAAGAAATGACTGCTACATCCATGCCAGCTCAAGTTTTGGGAATAGCTGTGAAAACCCTTTGGATCGCCAGATCTTGGACAGTATAACAGTGGTACCTCCAGACTTGGGAACCCCACCACTGAGAAGACCAGGATGAAGAAAGTGTGTCAGACACTGCAGAATCTATGTGCTGCTGATCTCTTCCTACTTAATTTCTCTCTTCCCCCAACCCTGCCTCTCTCCTCCTATTTCCATCTCTCTAGCTCACATTTACTGTCAAATAACATCTGTCCTATTGGCTTGGGAATACTGTCTCACTTGCACCTTAACTCAGTCACTGGTCATCCCTGAGCAAATTGTTAAAGTCACAGGTGGTACTGCTGGAACAGAAAGATGTGGTGCTAAAGACAGCACCTGCTTGGACCCTGCTGTGATCCTCAACAATTCTGCAAGGAATCAGGATTTCCAATCAAATATGGAAAGCTTAGGGAGGCTGCAGTTCCCTGCTAAAGTAGCAATAATGCACTGCAAAGATCACCAGTTCAAACAAACACCAGTTAACATCACAAACCAAGGAGCAGACAAAACTGCTAGAGAGGTGGCAGAACAAATCACTTTGGTGGCAATTCTTTCCAAAGTTGGGAACCTTTAAAAATCAGTCACAGAATATTATGTTGAAAACAATCAATTGGCAAAACCCTGAAATACCTGAATGAATCCCGAAGGGTGGTGGCTAACAACAAATCAACAAGTCAGATTGTCTCCAGCAATAATGAGACAAATTGTAGAAGAGAAACATAAACTCCTTGGGGTATTGAAGGTATGTCAGGCAATTTGAAAAGGCAGGTATTTAGTGTTAGGCTGACAAGGATTGTGACAAGTAGAGTTACAAAATGTGAAATCTGCTTCTAGAACAATCCACAGTTTTACATAAAACTGCCATTAGGGATGGCAAAAATAGGGAACTAGTACTGGAAATTAATGCCAAAAAGATTTTTCTGAGTTACCTCGACAAGAAGGCTCTAGTTATTAATTAGGTTTGGTAGACACATCTTCTGCATGGCCAGAAACTTTTCCTTGTCACACCAACAAAGCTGGAGAAATAATGAAAGTAATAATCAAAGAAATAATCTTCAGGTTAGGGGATCCCATTAGGAATGTCATCATATAAAGATTCTCGTTTCATAGTTGAAACTACACAAAATCAATGCAAAATACTCGCAATTCAATGGGACCTACATACCCCATGCATGTGTTACCCCAGTGGAAAGGCTGAGCAAACAAACCAGAGTCTAAAAAGAGAAATGAGTAACATTTGCCAGGAAACCTCACTGAAGTGACCACAAGCACTTCCCCTTGCACTCTTGAGAATCAGAATCCCAGTGACTTCTAAAGAAAAAAGGAGTCCATATGAAATTCTCTGTGGAAGACCTTAGCAAGTGATAATCCTTTTGGGGGAAAGTCCTGCGATAGGAGACCAGAATTTGAGACCATGTGTATTATCTTTGGGAAAAGTGCTCTCATCTTTACACAGGTTTGTTGTTTGACCATCCCTGATGACTTAGGATGCCCAGGTACATCCTCATCTATCTGGGGACTGGGTCTACATCAGAATGCAGAGCAGTGAGGCACTTAAAGAAAAGTGAAAGGACCATTTCAAGTACTCCTAAGTAATCCTGCAGCAGCTAAACGAGATGGGATCAGTTCGTTGATCCACCTCAGCTGAGGGAAGGCAGCCTGGAGAGGCAAGGAACTGGAGGGGGAAAGCACAGTGAGCAGAGAATTTCAAGTTTCAACTGTTAAAGCATGAAACTATGACTTCCTTTCTGCTGTGTAGAGTTCTTTAGAACAAATGCCATAAAAGGAAAGAGAAGTCATGAAGGAGTAAGCCATGAAAACCCCTCTCTCTCAGCCCACTCTCCACAGCAGCACTCTTGCATGCTCTGTCAAGCAGCAGCAGCCACCAGGCCAAGGGGAGGGAGGCACCCCAGCAGAATTCAGCCCCTGCTCCCCACGGCAGCGTTCCTTGTGCTGCTGCACTGCGCAGCTGGAGGAGCAACCCCTGGGCAGGGGAAACAAAAGACCCAAGTCTCAGGCTTTAAGAGGTGACATTTTATTGGACTTCAGTTGAAGGACAACAGAAGGGCAACAACAGCTCAGGTGTTCAATCACAAAATTCCCAAGTTGTCTCAGCTAGGTGGCCTTAATATGGTTGGCATGGAGACAATTGAGGAATGTGGGTAAACACTCTCCAAGGAAGACTGGGCCATTCCCAGCCTTGTTTGAATGTTCTCAAATATTGTCCTCCCTCCTATCCTTCCCCATATGGCATATCCTTCCCCAAAAGGAGGTTATGGCATTGCTGGCCACACCTCTACCCTGCCAGCTGAAGAAATAAATGGGAGGAAACTTAGGAAAAGGCCTAGACTTCAAAGCCTCCATAGGTCTGTGCAGGAATCAACATCTGTGTCTCTCTGGAAAGACTGCTCGTGACAGACGACTTTTAAAAAAGCTAACAAATGGACACATTTGTTTCCATCGGGACACTTTAACTCAATTTCTCTTTCCAACCCATTGAAGTACCTTGCCTCCAACATTTCCCTATGTGTTTCATATATCTGGTTATCATTGCACCTGTCTGTCTCCAGTTCTATATCAGCGCATATAAAATGATGAGCTATAGAGTCCTTTTTCTGTTGTTATAGGGGTATGTAAATTAAGACCATTACTTTGGTATTTGTATCGTTATGTATCGATTCCTGCTGCGTATCGCTATTTTCATACAGATTACAAGAGATTTACACACCATGGATTGTTATGTTTATCTCTATATGAAATTTTATATATGCATGTGTCACACTGTACAGTTTTGTTATTTCTCTGTGGGTGTTTAGATAGCGTGATGCATGTTTCTCACTTTCGCTACATACATGTGTCTACATAGGCGCCACTTTGTAACCTGTTAGACATCTGACTATATGAACTGAAAATGATCTTTGTATCTTTCTGTCTAGTCAGCAGAGATGTAACAATCTGCAATAAGCTTGTAATGGAACTTTTCAATTGTATAGAGGCAGTGTGGTTGTATGAAGCTGTAATAAATTCCCTTTTCCAACTGCAGTTGGCTCTCGTGCACTTCTCTCTAGGCAGTGCCGCTGGAGCAACGTGCAATCAGTGAAAGTTTGAAAGTGAAATGGGTGTTGATTTATGTCACTGGGAGCAATTAGCAGATGTGTGCCTTAGGATCCAGGAGGATTTTGGCAAGCAGGGGTGACGGGGCTGGGGGAAACAGGCAGACATGCCCTGCCCATCCCCCAGGTGCGTAAAGGCAGGGCAGGAAAGTGTCCGAGGCTTTGGGCAGGCAGCAGAGCCCCACGTTCGGGGAGAAGACGCTGCAAGGGCCTGCCAAGGAAAGCTCCACTTGCCATTGGGAAAGCGGCCAAGGCAAGCAAGCCCAAATCCAAAAGGGCATCTCACTTCTTTCAGGACTCCCCAGCCCAAAGTGCTCTATGCCTCTAAGCAGAAAGGAGCCTGTTTTTTGCGTTTGAGCCTGGGGAAATCACCTGCCCATCGGGAGCCACTAGGAGCTTTAGCCTTGGCTTCCAGAGTCGCAGGCAACCTCCTGCCACCGCTGCAAGCACTGTGAGCACAGCCAATGTGCCACCTAAGAAGGTCCCCTAGGGGCTCTCCTCGTAGCAAGCGAGGGCACAGCACAGCCCCTGACTGTGTGTGATGCACACGTGCCAGCAGCACTCACGAGAGATGGGCCATCCTCGTGCAAACTGGCACCCTGTGGACAGCCTCAACTAGGACTTAGGGGCACGCAAAGGAGCAGCACTGCATGGCTCATGGCCAAGAGTGATGTGGCTTTTCCCCCTGAGCTGCTGAGGCCTTGGCGAGAGCTTGCCTGCTAGCAAGGTGCAGGCCTGCCCGCCCCGTGCTGTCCTCTGCAGCTGCTGTTGCCATCGAGTGATGTGGGGCATGGGCTGACTTGTTGCCTAAATTCTAGCCCCTCAAATCCAGAGCCAAAGCAGAGAGAGATGATCAAAAGCCGTTGCCGTTTCGTGACGCTCCTCCAGGTGCACCGATGGCCAAATGCACACAGGAGACAGAGCTTTGACACTTGGATGCATTTCACAAATTAGGACCATGGACAAGAATCCCTGATGAGAAGGATAGTTAATGAAGTCCTTTCCCCCTCTTGCTTTGGAGCCCTACTGAAGCCTCCGCCTTGCTTCTAGCCCTACACTGTTTATGTCTAAATGCACGGCATTGCAAAATGGCCTTGGGTCACCGAAGAAGCAAGATTAGGATAGGACTGCGGGAATGTGTTTGTCTCACATGGTAGGCAAATGACTGCAGTTAGCTAAGAAATTATCAAATTAGACAAGAAGAGTCTACAGAGCTGTTGGAAAATATATCAGGTTAAAAATTTTGTATAACTTTAGTCAACGGTTTTGTTTGTCTTTACCCTGGGAAAAGGAATTTTAGGGCATTGTTCTACCGGATGAGGTCTGGTGGACTCAGCATATTATCACGTTGCAAGTGACCCCGAAGACAACCAGAGAGATAAAGACTATTAACAGAACATCCGCCAGGACCTTGTGGTTATCAACAAGACATGATGGCTATCACAAACGGCTACCCCAGACCACCTCCAGCAGGGCTGAAGACATCCTGGCCCTGAAAAAGGACTGATAAGAAAAACTGAAGAATGAAGAATCTAATTAGCATCAGGGGCGAGGAGATTCGGATCCAGTGGGAAACTGAATACTGGGGGTTTGCTCAACTTTAGACCAATGAACACTGACCCAATGCTTTCCTATGTATTTTTACTGTATAACACATCTGAAAAATAGAGTAAAAGCTATGTATCCTGGAATGATTCTCTCTGCACACCCGGGCTATGTGTGGATGAGATGATTTCTGTGGTACATCCTGGCCAGAACAACATCCTGGCCGGATAATAAAGTAATGCCTTGACTCTCTAACATTAAAATGTTGTTGGAGAGTTTTTGTATTTTTTTTTCCTGCAGACTCAGTGACAAGAATGGTGTTCAAAAACAGGCTGCTGGAGTTGGCTTTCACACATGATAATTGATTGGTGGGAGAAGTTGTGATTAATGTGTGGTTCTAATGGTTGTTGTTGTTGTTCATTTGTTACAGGGTAATGAGATTGTTGCAAGTGGTTGTATTTTTGAGCAGTTGATGTTGAGTCCATTTGACATCTTTGTTTTCCCTATAAGTGGAGTTAATGACAGTTATAGTTTAGGTTAATAATAGATTCCAGTGATGAGGCAGCCTGGAACATTCCACACTACTGGGGATGTAATTGTAGGAACCGTTTGAGTGGAATTTTAGCATAAAGGGATAAATGCAAGAAGATCATTGGGTGAAGAGCGAGCCTATGGCAAGACCCTAGACAACGGGAAGCAAGCAACGAGCCAATTGAAAGGACTGACTCAATCTCCGGCCAATCATCTCAGACCTTGGGGGAGGGCTCAGGGGAGGGGATGGGCGGGGTTTGTGGGATGTAAAGTGTAGCCTCACAGTCCTGGAGGGCGTGTGGCTGCAGGGTGTGTGAGCTGCGTGGGGTGCTGCGCTTCGCTTTGTGGAACAGCGGACAGCCAGCCTAAGCCTCCTCTCGTTGTTTTGACTATGTTGATGAGCTAATAAACTTATCCAAAATTGATATCGTGAGGGTCCTTCCTCCCAATACCGTTCAGCTAATCTAATAATCAAAGTATGACTTCAGTTCTCTCCTTAAAACCTTCCTACTCTTTCTGTTTTCATCAATAAACGTAGGCAGGCAGCAGCTCCTAACGAATGTGAGCTGGCAGAGGAGGATGTCCTGTGGGAAGTTTTGAAAGCTGAGCGATGTCTGTGGCTGTGGGAGAGAGAAGGCTGGAGGAGCAAAGGAGCAGCAGGGGCTGCGGGCTGCAGCTGCTCCTCTGAACACTCTTACTCCCTTTTCTAAGCATGAAAAGGGTAAGACCGCGACTCGTGTACGTACAAGGCAAAACCGCTGTAAGCCAGAACAGAAGCAGCAGTTGTAAATGCCAGCCCATGGAAGAAGTAGCGGGGAAAGAGCGGCCGGGAAGAGCATCCCTCCCGCAGCCCCTGGCGCTGCCGCCGCACACAAGATGGCGGGCGGGGCTGAGGCCGCGCCTGCCAGCGCGCTCTGCGGCCCCTGCCGGCCCGGCCCGGCCCGGCTCGGCCCAGCCCCCGTCCTCTCTTGGGCCCCTGGGGCAGCGCAGGGCGGGCAGAGCCTCCTGTTTCTGCGTGTTGAAATATACAGTAACAGACACCCGGGCCACTGGCACAGTGCAGCACCTTTGGTCTGTGCACACACACGTACCCGAGCCAGTGTGTAACGTCGGCTGGCAGTCCTCTGATGTCAAGTCGAACAGGTGAAAATGGGAAGAAACTCCAGGGCTTGAACGTTTCAAAATAACACCATTTTATTTGTCAAAAACACAACCAGAAGCAATTGGTGTACAGAAAGAGGCAGTACAGTTGGTTTCTTCATGGCAGGAATCACAGTGACTGTGAGGCGATGGAGAAGGAGATGGGATCAGCTTGAAGCAGATGGTGCAGTGGGTGCTCACTGGCCATGTGTAACCCTCAGGCTACTTATTGATTTAGGGCACTCTGAAGACTATACAGAAAAGAAAAAGAAAAAGAAAAAGAAAGAAAAAAGAAAGAAAAAAGAAAAAAAGGAAGAAGGGAAGGGAAGGGAAGGGAAGGGAAGGGAAGGGAAGGAAGGGAAGGGAAGGGAAGGGAAGGGAAGGGAAGGGAAGGGAAGGGAAGGGAAGGGAAGGGAAGGAAGGGAAGGGAAGGGAAGGGAAGGGAAGGGAAGGGAAGGAAGGGAAGGGAAGGGAAGGGAAGGGAAGGGAAGGGAAGGGAAGGGAAAGAGAAAAGAAAAGGGACCAAATGAAAAGCCTGAACAAAGCTGCATCAGGATTGGGGTTTAGGTTGTACTTAATGAGATTCTTCAGGTTGAGCACAGACATTCTGTTCAGCAGAAGCACAGGGAAGGGCTCCTCGCGCTGCTGCTGCTTTGGCAGCCATTATTTTGAGGAGGGGATTGCAGGAAAAAAAGAAAAGCAGCCCATGAACTCCTGAAGAGAAACAGTCACTGGCAGGAAGCAGTGGGTGAAGAGCTGTGAGGGAAAAAAATGCAGAACCGTGAGGTGGCGAATGTGTGAAATGTGAGGGGAAAAAGGAGAGAAGGGTGAGGGAAGAAAATGGCAGGAAACCTGAGTGGAAAAGGGTGAGAAACCTGAGGGGGAAATGGTGAAAAAGATGAGTGAAAATAGGAGAGGAAGGTGAGGGGAGAAAATGGCAGGAAACATGATGGGAAAAGTTAAAGAAGCATGAGCAGGAAAGGGTGAGAAACATAAGGGAATAAAGGGAGGGAAACATGAGGGGAAAAGGGTGAGAAACTTTCCTGGTGAAAGAGAGAAAGAAACAGGAAATGTGAGGGGAACATTGTAAGAAACCTGAGGGGAAAAAAGGCAGCAAACATGTATGGAGAAAGGGTGGCAACCGTGATGGGAAAAGTGTCAGAAAACATGAGTGAAAATAGGGTGCAAAACGTGAAGGGAAAAGTGTAAGGACCATGAGAGAGAAAGGATGAGAAATGTGAGGGGGAAAGTGTAAGGAATGTGAGGGGAAAAGTGAGAAACATGAGGAGAAAACTTGGAGAAACCTGTTTGAGAAAAGAAGAGAAAAAGGAGAAAAGGGCAGAAAATGTGAGGGGGAAATAATGAGAAACACGAGGGAAGAAAAACAGCCGGAAATGTGAGTGGGAAAGGCTGGGAAATGTGACAGGAAAAGTCAGAGGAAAGTGAGGTGAAAGGGGTGGGAAACATGAGTTAAAACTAGGAAGGAAGCCTGACAGGAAAATGGTGAGAATGATGAGTGGGAAGTGGTGGAAATGTATGGGGGAAAAGGATAGGAAATGTGAGGAGTGAAAGGAGCAGGAGAGAAGGCACTATTGGCATAACAGCTGAAATAATTCCTAACAAATCACCCCACATATTTGCACATTTATTGGACACTGCCAGGGCTGCTCTGTATGAACCTCTGCACCTCTGCCTTTATTCCTCTTTGGAAGCACTACAACTGGCAGCATTTGCCCACCAGCAGGAGCTGCTCCAAGCTGGGAATGTGACTGGCAGTGCTGATTTCCAGAGGCTTCTGGCTCCCAGGGAAGCCAAGGCAGGAGCAGGTTGAAAGGTGCTGGCGCTGCTGCTGCTCTGTGCCAGAGAGCCCCGGCTGGGCAGGGCACAGCGCCCACTGCGCTGCAGGCTCTTTCTGCTGCCAGAGCTGGGCTCACCTGGGAACAAGTACTGACCATTTGTGGGGAAACCAAGGGGTTAGGGGAGTCTGCATTTCTCTGTGTGCACCCAGGCCACCCGCGGCACTGAGCTTTGGTCCCCAAAATACTAAATCAGAGAGAAATATCTTAAAAATGTTTCATTGTGACCTTTCTTTACCTTTCAATAGAAATGACCAAAATGAAAGGTTAGCAAGCAGGGTCCGATCCCTACTGCCAGCTCAGTGTGAGAAAGCAGGCATGACTTGATTCCAGTGCTGGCTGTGAGGGGAATCACTTCCTTAACACATGCTCACCCAGCACTCTCAACTATTAGTTTGTGTCCATGGAACTAAGACGTATTCATGACTCTGCTGAATTTGCACAGTCTAAACATGTCCTCAAAGTGTTTCCGATGTATGAATCACATCCTAAGAAATTATTGACAGTAACAATTAGGGGTCTCTTGAGGGTCTCTGGTGGTCGTTTGGGAAACATCCCATGCCTGAAATTTTCCCCTTACAGTCAAGAGCCTCCTCAAACCAGTTTCTTTCTCTTGAATGCATTCTAGCTACCTTCTTAGCAGGCCCACTCTCTTTATTCTCAAGGATAAGATATCCACTTGCCAACATTAATCACTACAATGAGGGGAATACAGGACTCAGCACTGTCTGTTAAGGAAGGATGCACAGTTTCTTACAGTTCAGCATTTTCCCAACACCTCTCCTTCCTTCTGTGGGAACTGAACATGGGAATGTCATCAATAGGCCCTGCAAGTGCTTTTGCTGAGCGAAACCACATTGCATCTTTCCTTCAGAAATTAGTAAAGAAAACACCGATTGCCTACTGAAACTCTTCTGCTCCCTTCCAAATCAGTTGTCTACTCAAGCACAAGCCTCAGGCACATCCCCGACTGCCTCTCTGCCAGGAGCTCAGAGCTGCATTGCACAGTGCCTGCTGTGCGCCAGAGAGCACAAAGCAGGCTGGCCTGGTGCCCCTGAGTATTTCTGCCAAACACTCTGCATTTCTCACCTTTGCTGTGGCTGAGTGCACAACTCCAGGGTTGCAGGCACTTCTCCCAGAGCTGTGTGAGGCACTGGCTCCTGCAGGTCTGGAGCTCTCCTCAAGCCAGAGAGATTGCACTGAGGGATACAAATCCAAGTGGCAGGAACCCGAATGCTCTCGAGTCACAGCTGAACACTGCACCTGCACAGGACATTTGGCTGCCCCACTCCTCTTTCCATTTAGGCTGCAAATGCCATTGCCTTTTCTGCCTAAACTCAAAGTACCATGGCTGGGCAAAAACTGGCCAGTGGGCTGTATTCCAAAGGCATGTGGTCTGGAGAGGATGAAGGAGTAAGAGCCTTCTCCACATTCAAACCCCACCAAAGAAGCCATAAATGTCACTTTCCACCTTTAAGAAACAACTGACTTACGTGAAGGAAATGTTGAGCTTATTCACAGGGTGAGAAAGAAAGGAATCTTCCAGATGAGTTGGTGTCTCAGAAACTTCATTGATTTACAGTTGTACTCTATATTCCTACTCTAAAATCTTTCTCTACAATCTTCCTCTATAATCTTCCGCTACAATCTTCTTCTAAAAGCCTACTCTACAATCTTCCTCGAAAATCCTACTCTACAATCCTATTCTAAGCTGGCTATGGAGAAAGCAATCCTAAATAGATTGTCGTGGTCTTCTCTTCTCCTTCCACTATTTCACTGCAATGATCAGTGGGGCTAGGCTGGACGCAGGCTTGGCTGATTTTACAAATGGATGCTGCCCAAAAGAAAACAAAGCAACAATGAACAATGAGGCATGACCTTCCAAGCTCAGTGCTTCAAAGGCAGGGGCAATATTTTTAAATGAAAACAGGATTGAGTCTGACAAGGTCTAAGGAGTGTGGTGTAACACCGGCACAAGTTGCCCCAAGAAGCTGGTAGGTGCTCCATCCCTGGAAACATTCCAGGTCTGAGAAACATGACCTACTTGACAACGTCCCTGCTCATTGCAGGGCACTTGGACCAGATGATCTTTACAGGTCCCTGCCCGGCCAGCCCAGCCTAGGATTCCTCACCCTTTCCTTTTGGAAAGCACCTAGAGTAGGAGGTGAGGAGGAGGGGAGCTCATGTGATGCCTTGGACTTCAGTGAAGGAGGAGCCCATCCCTCAGACACTGTTTCACTGTTTCATCTGCAGCCCCTTTGCATTTTACCTGCAGGAGCTCCTTGGCAGACCAGCGCTGCTCCTCATCTCTCTGCAGGCAGCAGCTCAGGAAGTCCCTCAGCAAAGGTGAGAGGAGCTGGGGCTGTCGCAGCTCTGGGGTCCCTATTTTGGCTATCAGGTATTGAGCCTGGAGAAAAAGGAAACAGGAGGCTCCATGTGCTTCTTTCACATCTCTAACTGCTCTCCCCGAACCCGCTGTTTATACTCTAATCTGTCGTGGCACTTTCTGCCCTGGCAGAGGGGCACAGATGACTTTCATACACCAACAAAAACCAAAACTCTGATGCAGCTACAGCTTATCCAACAACCAACTCCTCTCTCCTTGGCAGCTGATTTCACTGGCTGACCTACTTAGTGGGAACTACAACAGCAAAAGCACGTTTTGCTTCTCTGAGAATTCATATCAGCTTGACAGGCTTTTTGGAAGAGGGACTTTGCACTATATATTTCCATGTATTATTACATGACAAGTGTGTCTGCTTTTTTGCTCCCTTAAAAACAGCTTTGATAATATAAAACTCATCATGGTTTTTATTCTGTTGTTGCAAAGAATGGTAATTGGAAGAAAAGAAATCCATCAGTTATTCCTTGGGAAAGGAAACAAACATTTGGAACCTTGTGTTCAACACAGACACATTAAGGTGCATGCAGAAATGTATTGGGATGAAAATGCCTTTTTGGGCAGCCAGGAGCCACCTGCAACTCTGTTTCTCAGCAGTCTCCAAATTTCAGCTTCCCTTATGTGGCAAAAGAAAAACTTTTCCTTGTCAAAACAGAAAAAGAAGTGCCATCCCTATGTTAATCCCATGCTCATTTGGATACTCAAGTCAATGCATTAATGGTATGCCAATCCCAGAAAGTGACAGCAACAAACGGGAGGTTTTGGCAGGCTCTCCATGTCACCAGGCTCTGGCTTGGTGGCCTGGAGAACATGGCTTGGACTAGGAAAGAAATACAGTCACTAAGAGTTTCAGCAACACTGCACAAGAAGCAGAAGGTACTATGGTGCCTTTAGAGCTTCTTGCCCTGGTTTCAGGCAAGTTTTGCAGTGAGAAGAATGGGGCTGCAGTTCATCACTAAAATATCACTGTTTTAGAAACTTCATTGGGTTTACGTTTCCTTTCTTCATTTCTAAAAGGATAACACCAGTTCTGAGATGCTTGTTTCTTGTTTTTATGGCCATATTCACAGACAGAAGAGCTGGAACATCTTGAAACCCAAAGCAAAGTGTTGCCTGAGAATGGGGAATGTCTGTGTGTGGTTAGGCTTGAGTTCCCCACTGATGCAACCAAAACTCCTGCAGATGCTGATGTGCTGCAGGGACATTTGTAGAAGTGGACCTTGGTGGAAGTAGTGCCAGCAGATGGCAGTGGGATTTTGTGCAATGGCAGACAGAACATGGGACAGGTCAGAAAGGCAATGGGATCAGAGAGTATTTACACCTTACCGTGCGAGGACTTTCATTCTCGTAAGGAACTTCATGTTCCACCATCTCAATTCCGACTATTCCAAAGGACCATATGTCCACTTTGGGACCATAAGGTTTTCTTGTGACAACCTCAGGCGCCATCCACCAAGGTGTGCCGATCACCGAGCTCCGTTGATTCTGCTCAGGGGTGAGCAGAGCAGAGAAGCCAAAATCAGCTGAGAAGAAAACAAAATACTGTTCAATTAGGGAACCAGGCAAAAGAATTCCCCACTCTAAGACTGAGATTGTGCTGTTGAAGCTCCTGGAAAACAATCCCTGCTCTGTTTCCTCAGGACTTTAGCCAAGGAAATATGGAATTGGCCTCTTCAAAAAATCCCCAAATGTTTACACTGCCTCCAGCAGTGGCTTTTATTCCCTGGAAGATTTAGATTGTAGCTCCCTCCCTCTGGAAAAGACACACATATCAATGCCACTCTTGACTGCTTCTCCCTTGCAATGCCTCTGTGCACATTGCAACTGTGCCCTCAGCTCACAGCAGGGGTCCCTGCACTGCCACCAACACCATTTTTTGGGAACTGACAGCCACTCAAAAGCATCCCCAAACCCTACATCCCCACAACACTGCACCTGACCAAGAATATACTGACCCAACTTGACAGAGCCATCGGTTCCCAGAAGGATGTTGCAGCTCTTCACATCTCGGTGGATCACATGGTTAGAGTGAAGAAAGTCCAGTCCTTGCAGGCACTGAGAGGGAAAAGAGAAAGAGCAGGATAAAAGTTAGTGATGTGATTTCATCCCACAAGAAAGGAAACAGCTCTCAAAGATTCCCTTGGCAGGGAAATGGGGAGTAATGGCAGAACACAGTGCCATCGAGAGGAAGAGCTTGCTGCTGCAACACTCGCAGAGCAGTAGCCTTCCAAGGGAAGGCTTGTAATGTCAGCTTTTGAAAGAGCAAGAGAAATTGCTGTTCTCCACTGTGCCCTGTAAAGCAGCCAGAATGATTGCTGCTGCAGTGGATGTGCTCTCAAGAAAAAGCCATTTTGGGTGCATTACTATCCTTTTGAGCTGAGGGCTGTGAGAAGTGAATCCCTCCTTTTCTATGCCATTAGTTTCAAATCCTGCTACCAGCATATATGCTTTTACAGGCAAGGAATGAAGTGCAGACAGGCTGGAGGCAAACATTTTGAGAGCCAAGGTGGAGAACAGCAAATACAAATACAAGAGACAGAGCGACAATATGACAGCAGGAGATCAGACTGTAAGAACAGAGTACAGTGAATGCAGGGACACTGGCAGGCAGTTAGTTCACTTGAGATGCTCTTGCTTCTCCATAGCACAGCAGCAACACAGAAACAAAGCTTGGTGCATGGAATCACTCTGGTTCTGAGTCCCTGTTTCCCAGACAATCCTGCCCAAGCCCTTGGGAATACAGGCAGGATCCCCAACCTCCCAACTGATGGCTGCAATCTCATCATCATGCAGGGAGGTCTTGCGGGTGACATCCATCAGAGTGCCTCCATCCATGTACTCCATAACCAGCCAGAGCTCGTTATCCACAAGGTAGCTGAAAGAAGGAAACAAGGGCATTGGAGATGAGCATGCATGGCTATGTTGGTTTTTTGGTTGATCCTAGTTTCCTGGTCTGTTTGAAATGAGGACAGAATAAAAGGAACAGACATTGCCTCTAGGCTGTGCAGTGTTTGCAGTGTGTGCAGTCTCAAGGAGAAAGGCACATATGTGAAAAAGGAGATGTCTTAGATGGCCAGCAAGGGAAAAATGCAGTTTAGGAACAGCACAGAAGAAAAAAACCCTGTCACACTACGCCTTTCTGATAAAAAACCACCTGGTCTTCCTGGCATGCACAGCAATGGAAAAGAGTGGTAACAATCCAAAGGAAATCCTCCCTAGGATGGTTCATCAGCACTTGAAAAATATCATGCCTCAAAACAATGTGGAGACAGTGAACTTGAAGTTTATTGACTTAGTAAGATAGGGATGATCCAGGTTTTTGAACAGTTTTCAAACTACATGTGCCAGGGAAGACTTGTGCAGACAAAATGCAATCTCTTCCCCCATCCACTGGATATCAGTAGAAAAGTAATGAACCAATAGTAACAGCTGTATTTCCTTCCACTAACCGAAGTTGGATTTTAACCTCACATGCTTGCAATATGTAAATGAACATTGATTGGATAAAACAACAACCACTCACCTATCTAAACAGTTGACCAGGTTGGGATTCCTATTCGTCTTCATGACCATTAGTTCATTGAGGGATACTTCCTTGATGCTCAGTCCATGGAGATATATTTTCTTTATGGCCACCTAAAATGACATTGAAAGTCAGTAACTTGAGAACGTTGGTGGCATGAGACCACAACACTCATGGAATGAGTGATTTTGGAATGACAGAGCTGTGCCAAAGTGCCTTGTGATTAGACCTTGGAGTAATTAGGAAGTGACATTCCAACAGCCCATTTCTCTGCTCGCTTGGGGGCCAGTTACAGGACACATGGCGACTGATGTCCACCTGGTAACAATAGTGTCTCCACTATCACCACAAAGCTCTGACCACACTTCTCTGCTCCTCTGGCTGGGACTCAAAAGAAGTAATCCAAGCCTTGGTACTCCACAGATACATCCTGGGCTATAAGAAGGGCTTAGGTCTTTTAGGGATGCCTTGCTGTCGGGGGTTGAGAATTTCTTCCCATTCCTGTTACTAAGCAACAAATAGTTAGATGTTTAGAGTAATCAAAAGACAAAGGTGGGCTTGGGCGAGGCAGGGTAAGGGAACACCCGGCCCTTGAAACGGGAGTCTCGTGCTCTCGTGGTTTGGACGCTGAGAGGAGAGGCTGCTCTTTGCTTTTCGGCTGGACCAGAGGGAATCCAACTGTGCCCTGTTTTTCTCTTCTCCTGACTGGGTGAGCTTGGATTCAACCTTTTCTCCCCACTGGGAAGGGCACGTTTCCCCGGGCTGCGTTTCCTCGCAGCCGCTGCCGGGAGAGTCCCGCGGCCCCTGCTGCCTGCCCCCGCCCTCTGCCGCACGAGACCGCGGCGTCTGCTGTGACTGCAGAAAATCCTCGCTGGCTGGCTGGGGAGAGGGCCAACTCCTGACCCTGCCGCTCCGCTCCCGCCGCTCCGAGCTGCTTTGCTACCTGCTTTCTCATCTCTCCGCCATTATCGGCTGCCACTACCTGACCTGACCCTGCGCCACAGCGCCACCTGCAGCCGCTCGGGAGTCATCGCACCTGCCCTGCCCGACCGGGAGCTCAACAGCGCCCCTGCTGCTTGCAACCGTGATTACACCACACGGGCAAAGGCTCAGCAGCTCACAAGCCATCTGCTATTGGTTTTCTGGTTCTAGTTGTGGTTGCTATTATTGTTATTGCTTGTTTATAGATACTAGTAAAGAACTGATATTCCTTTTTTCCCATACCTTTGCCTGAAAGCCCTTGATTTACAAAATTGAATAATTCGGAGGGAGGGAGGAAAGGAAATCACATTCTCTGTCCTGGGGGAGGGTTCAACCTCTCGTGGCAGACACCTGTCTTTCAAACCAAGACACTTGCAGATCTCTCCCTACGTGCAGCTCCCATGCACAGCACTGCAGGTTGCTAAGGAATTTCCAGTAAGACTCAGATGCATTTGCTGGCAGCCAGAAATGACAATTCAGGACTCTGAAGCTGTAGCCCCAAAGAGCAGTGAGATGTTCTAAGGCTCCACCTTTGTTTTAGCAATTGAGAGAGAACAAGAGAGCTCATCCTTCTCTGAAAGGTACTGCTGCCCTCCGTGCCTTCCTTGTGGCACCTGAGAAGGGCAAAGGCTGTCCCAAGTGTAATTTGCAGGCTGGCACAGGTCTGTGCTTCCTGTGCCTTTGCAGCACAGCTCTACGGGTGACCCAAAGCTCCAGCCACAGCTCACACGAGAGGGGAAAGCCCTCGAGAGCTGCAGAATCTGTGGGGGCTGTTGACATTTACCTCTCCTCCTGTGGCAGTGTCGACTGCTCTACAAACATTTCCAAAAGCTCTAGAAACAAAACAGTAGGAAAGAAAGGAGAAGCCGTTTAGATGTTGGAATGAAAGCCAGCCCAGACAAGAGATCTCTGCTGTAAATACCTAAAACCTGCAGGATGCATGAGGGGTCTGCCAGAAGGCAGATGATGCATTTTCCTCTCAAGGGACATGGGCACTGGGCACTGGGCCTGTTCCTAGAGCTTTGGAGTTTACTGCCTCAGGTCAAAAAGCTCAGAGAGTTTATTCTTTCATTTCAGGTTTCAGTTTCTAAACCATGTGGTTCTAATCCTGTCCACCAAGTATTTCCTTCAGCAAACTCTTGGAAAGAAATGTTCCTGAGAACTGTTATCTGACAGCTGTCAGGGGCTAGGTTGCTCTTTCAGGCAATCAGGATTCTTCTCCTTTCATTAGCATGGCCGTATGATTCTGAGACACCCAAAAATTCTAAGGAAATTAACACACAGGTGTCCCACACTTGAGAGACTGGAGATCATCCAGGTCCTGTTCCTTGCTGCTGGCAAGGCTTTGGCAGCATTAAGATGTCCTTGACAATGCCTTCTGGCCACATTTACACATTCTGACTAGCACTGAGCAGTGGGGCAATCTAACCCCACTGTCTGAACATGTTTGCAGCTTGCCTGACTTCACACTTGATAGCTATTCCACCAGCAAAACACGTAGCCTGTGGTTTTATGGAAATAGCTGTGGTTAGACTCACCCAATGCCGATATTTTCCTGTTCAATGTATTTTGTCACAGGATTTTCCACGTTCACCATTCTCCCTGAGAGAAACAAGATGCAAGATGCTCACTTTAAAGCAGAAATCTCACCTTCCAGGAGATACAAAAGGCAGCCCGAATGTCAGGGGCTCTGATCCCTTTGTGGTCAGCTGGGTAACCACAACAAAACCAAAAAAACTACAACAAAAAACCACAACAACAACAGCAATAACACCCCAGGCAGCTCTGCAGCTGAGGTGGCCTAGAAACAAAACAGCAGCAAAGAGAGAAGCAGCTGTTTAGACATTGGAGTAAAAGCCAGGAGACTGTGAAAGGACACAGACTGATTTCCTACAATCCTTTGAAGTGATCTCTTGACAGGAAACCAAGCACCGCGAGTTGTTTTCCCAGGAGAGGAGGGCATCGTCTCCACCTTTCAGCAGTTTGCCAAAAGAATGCCTTTCCCTTTGTAAAGCAGAGCAGCTCAGGCTATAACCAATACCGATGGGGCTTTCAGCCTAAGGATCCTCCCCCTTTCTGAGCAGGCTGAGCTCGAAGATGCCCTTGCCTGTGCCCCGTTTGAAGAAGCACACTGCTTGCCTTCACCCTGACAGTGCGGATCAGTCGCTCGCATTGGACTCGCCCTCTCAGCAGCGCACACGTCCCCATCTTCCCAGCTGGGCACAGCGGGCATGGGCAGCAAGGAGAGCAGCGCTCCTCAGGCTCTGCTGTGACACAGACAGCTGCCCAGAGGAGATGCTGAGCCTCTCGTGAGTCCAGGCCGTGCCATGCAGGAGCCAGCCCAGAGGAGGGGCTGCTGCCTCCCGGCAGCTCTGCGCTGCAGCGGCTGGGCGCCAGCGGGACTCTCTCGGCTAAGGAAGGCTCCAGCCTCTGCAGTCACAGCAGCCGTCAGCAGGGGCAGGCCAGGTGTAGCAGCGTGCTCGCCTTTCCCCCAGGACGAGCTCGTCAAGGTGGGAGACCACCGCCTTCTGGGCAGCGCCCAAGGTGCAGAGCTCAGGAAGCTGGGAGCCAGAGCCCGAGAGCCGGTCTGAGGCGCAGGAAGAGACGCAGTCTGTTTGGTCAGGTTCCCAGAGAGTTTATTGAAGGATCCAACAGAACAAGGAAGGGAGAGGAACGCCGACCAAAAAGCCCCGATCGCTCTTGGGAGGTGCCTTTTAAGGGACTAGGATTAGGGGAGGGTACAACTTAGAGAACCAACCGAGTTGGCGAACACGAGACTGACATTTGCCTTACCCAACTGAGGAACGGGGTAGGAGGGGACACAATCAGGAGGCACCAATCTGGGGTCAGAAGGGGTACAGACAAAGGAGAACTCACTAGAAGGTGACCATAAAAGGGGATAAGGAGGGGGAGCTCAACACCAATCAGATTTCAATCCCAGGGTGATGTCTCTAGGTACTTGTCAGTTCCCGGACCTGGGGAATCTACATGAGCCAGAGCGACCGTCACATCTCCCCCTTTTCTTTTAAATAAAAGGGAGGTTAGGTACTTAATAAACAGAGTTTTGAAAATTACTAAACCGATAATAATAAAACAGAAGCATAGTATAACCCAAAACACTGACTTAATAACAGAAGCAGCCCAGCTTGAAAGCCCCCAACTGCTGAAAAGTTTTCCCCACCAGGTTTCAGTTTCTGACTTCAGATTGTCTACTTGATCTTGCATTGCGCGAATCTTGGCGGCGATGCTTTGTCCATGGGTACTAAAATTGAAGCAACACATGCCTTCAAAATCTTCGCAGCCGTGGCCATGGGCAAGGAGGAGGAAATCAATGGCGGCACGGTTTTGCAAAGTGGCGTGCTTAATGGCCTCCTCGTCTGAAAGGAGCTGGCTGAGGGCTTCGGATGTTAGCTTTGCATGTTTCCCCAGCCAGCACTCTAATTTCTCAACATCACTCAAGGCTTTGTAAACAGCAACCCAAGGGACCAAGATAGAAGCAGCTATTTTTTTAGAGCGGGGCCAGGATACAATTGTATCATTACAATTTGGGTCTAATTTGATAATTTCTCTTTTTGGACGGGTCAATCTAGCCGAATTTTTCCAATTTAGGAGCTGTTTTTTATCTGGGGTCAAAGTGACCAATCTCCCGAGGGTGCACGGTCCTCCTTTCAGACGAGTTGGGATCCCTGCCCAGGCAAGTTTACCACAAATAAAGAAAATTCCCTTCGGTAGGATTTTGGGATGAGCACTCGAGAGAGCAGGCTCTGGTGCGGTGCAGTTGCACCAGGAAGAAGCGGTATAGCTTTTATCTACCTTAAGCTCGAAAAATGGTAGTGGGTGGAGGTCGTCTTCTTCGTGTTCTATTCCTTCAGGGAAAGTGAGGCTGTACCTTCGCGGACTATCGAAGGTGACACAAATGTCTGCTTGGGTTGACCCTAGTAGTTGGATTTCTTGGGGCTCTACAGATCCAGATGGAAGTTTATTTTCAACCCACTCATCCCAAAAACTCACCGGGTCGGGGAAGGTGTGGTAGGTGCCTGCAAAAGGAAACTCATTTCTTGGCAATGGGATCCCAATGAGGCAGGAGGACATCGGGTCCTCCGCCTTGTCCATGGCTAGACAGA
This sequence comes from Entomyzon cyanotis, assembly GCA_024500445.1. Lineage (NCBI taxonomy): Eukaryota > Metazoa > Chordata > Aves > Passeriformes > Meliphagidae > Entomyzon > Entomyzon cyanotis. The sequence continues at coordinate 9,307 of JAKEPQ010000912.1, read as the reverse complement.
GTCCCTCTTGTTGTAATGATTTTGCTAGAGTGGTCCACACGTTGATGGGAGGTTGAGGGACGATCCAGCATTCGATAACAGAGATGAAGGCTGCTAGGCACGTGAGGGGTAGGTGGAGCCTCTGCATGGTCATCTTTCCCAGGTGGGCAGCAGACTGCAAGAAAAGGCAAATTAATTTGAGTCAAATAGTACAGAGAAATTTGGGAAAAACTCTCTGGGGGATTTTCGTTCAGGAAGGGGGGAGAATTTAGGTGGAATTAGGGTACAGAGGTAGGACTCAGCGGGTATCTAGTGGGAAAGGGTGCGATTTCCTTGCTTCTTTTTTCGACGTTTCCAGCTTAAAGACCGCAGTACAGTCCAATTGGGTTTTGCTTTTTTAGATGCAAAATGAATCTGTTTAGTTTTGTCTACAGAAGCTTCTGCCATTTTGGGGGTGTAGGGCTTGACCCATTTACTGGGTATCCATCTGGGGCCTGTTGGGGTGGAAATACAGGCAAAGCCCCGGCCCCACGTTATTAAGGGGAAGGGACCTTGTATTGAGCGCAACTCAGGGTCTTTTATTAGCACTGGTGGTTGAGGCTTTAATTTTGACCGACGGTCATTGGTGAAACGTCGATATACTGGGGGCAGTGGCTCTTCAAAAGAATTGTTAAGAAAGTTGATTGTAAAAAGAGTTTTGCAGAGACGTCTCTGAGGGGTGTCTACTTCATTTCCCCCTTTTTGTCGGGCGAGAGTTACTTTTATTTCTCTGTGTGCTCGCTCTACAATTGCTTGTCCAGTTGGTGAGTGAGGTATCCCTGTGGTGTGGGAAATTCCCCACTCTCCGAAAAACCGGCGCATCTTGTCGGATGTATAGGCTGGTCCGTTGTCGGTTTTAATTTGTTGGGGTACCCCTAGTGAGGCAAAAGCTAACATGAAGTGATTGATACAGTCTTTCGCTTTTTCTCCGGAGTGAGCTGAGGCGTAAATAGCACCTGAGAAAGTATCGATTGATACATGTATATATTTGAGTCTTCCGAATTGCGGATAGTGTGTTACATCTGTCTGCCACAACTTACAACTTTCTGTTCCCCTAGGGTTCACTCCACTCTGGTATGCAGGCAGCTGGTCTGTGGAGCAGCTGGGGCATGTGGTGATAATTGCTTTTGCTTGCTCTCAGGTAATATGGAACATTCTGGCTAAGGCAGAGGCATTTTGGTGGTACATCTGGTGGCTTAGCTTAGCTTGGGTAAAGATGTCTGGTAAATTTGGAGTGATTACGCTCAGTGCCAGTTGGTCGGCTCGCCTGTTTCCTTCGGCGATTGGCCCTGGTAGATCTGTGTGCGCTCTCACATGCATAATGAAATAAGGTTGCTCCCGGTGGGAAAGAATCGTGGTGAGTTTCAGGAGCAAATTAAACACGCTTAGATTTTGGGTTTCTTTTAGGGTCGAATTTTCTGCTCGAAGGGCGACTCCTGCAACATAGGCGGAGTCAGTTATGAGATTGAAAGGCTCTGGGAATCTCTCGAAGGCTCGGACTACAGCGGCTAGTTCGGCTACCCGTGGCGACCCAGGGACCACTTGAACATCGGTTTCCCACTGCCGGGTTTTGGGGTTTCTCCAGGTCAAAACAGACTTGTGAGAAGACCCCGAGCCGTCTGTGAAAACAGTCAGAGCACCCTTAATAGGAAACTTCGAGAGATGCGTTTTAGGGACCAATCGAAAGTTTGCACTGAACAATTTATGTTTTTTATGGCCAGATCGAACCTTTCCCGTAAATCCTTCCAAAGCAAATTGTAACGGTTCGCATGTTTTGATTGAGAATTCCAAATTATCAAAGTGAAAGGGCACCCAGATCCATGTAAAATCTCGAGCAGCTAAGCTCCTCAGCCTCATTCTTGCCTTTTTTATTACTTTAGCTGCCATCTCTGCTGGTGTTGTTAATGTTTTTGTTAATTGGTGAGATAAAAACACCCATTCAATGATTAATAACGGATCTTTTTGGGAAGCATCCCATTGGTATATGAGACCGTGAGTGTATCGCTTTTCACCTAGGATGACAAGTTCGAATGGGAGGTAAGGGTCGTGTCTGTGTGCTTGTCTCTGAGATAGAGTGCATTGAATTTTTTGTAAACATTGTTCTGCCTCGGGGGTTAGTACTCGAGGGGAGTCTAGATCTTCATTTCCCCCCAATAAACTAAACAAAGGTGCTAACTGTTCAGTAGTAATTCCGAGGAGTGGTCGGACCCGATTTATGGATCCACATAGACTGTGTAAGTCACGTAAAGTCTGTGGTTTGTCTGCAATCATGAGGGATTGCGGGACAACCGTGCGATCACTGACAGTTACCCCCAGGTATTTTACTGGACTCATTTGTTGTATTTTATCAGGTCTAATGGTGAACCCAGCAGCAGTAAGTTTTTCTTGAAGTAGTGTTAAGGTGGAAACTGCTTGATCTTGGGTGGGGGCACATATTAAAATATCGTCCATGTAATGTAGAATTTTTATATCAGGGAGTTTGTCTCTTATCAGTGTTAAAATTCTGTCAATGTGCCATTGGCATATTGTAGGGGAGTTTTTCATCCCCTGAGGGAGAACGGTCCATTGGTATCGTTTGGCTGGGGCTTCGTTGTTAACTGTTGGCACAGAAAAAGCAAATCTTGGAGCATCTGCGGGGTGGAGTGGGATGTGAAAAAATGCATCTTTTAAATCAATAACAATAAGTTTCCAGTCTCTTGGTAACATAGTTGGTGAAGGAAGTCCGAATTGGAGAGGTCCCATTTCTTCTATGACGGCATTGACTGCTCTTAAATCTTGAAGGAGCCTCCACTCGTTCTTTCCCTCCTTTTTAATAACAAAAATTATTATTTATAAAAAAATTATGGTGAGTTCCATGGGCTGTGGGAGGGTATAATACGTCCTTTCGCAAGTTGGTCTGTGACTAGGGAATTGAGCGCCTCTAATTTTTCTTGTGTTAATGGCCACTGATCTACCCACACTGGATCATTTGTCAACCAGTTTAATTGTGGGGTGGCGCTCACCTCAGTGGCCTTGTTTATAAATCCTGACTTGGCTGGGAAATGTTAATTTCAGTTCCCCATTGGGAAAGTGCATCTCTCCCCCACAAATTAAATGGAATGTCCATCACGAAGGGGTGGACTCTCGCTGGGACTCCTTCGGTGTTGATGATGTCTACCGGTATGATGCTTTGTTGTGCGGGTGATTGGCCTCCTACTCCTCCTATGGGGTATGCTGTCTCTTGAAGTGGCCAGTATTGGGGCCACACGTCTTGGGAAAGGATGGTTACATCCGCTCCAGTGTCAACAAGTCCAGTTACTGATTTGTCGAAGCCGTTACCTCGCATATAGCAAGTCATGTAGGGTCTGTCAGAGGTGACTTTTTGGGCCCACCATGCATGTAAATTAGGCGAGCTTGGGCAAGGAAAGAAGTCTTGGTTAGAGTTGAGGACGGAATTTGTGTCTTCGCGCGACGCCTCAACGCGCTGATGGTCTAGTTTTTTTGTTGCACTGCGTTGTCAGCTGCATAGTTTGGAAGTTGATAGGTTACAGGTGCGGCGGGAAGCATTCGTTGGGTTGAGGGTTGTAACTGTGGGGCTGGAGTAGAGGTTGGTGGATTGGCAGTGGAGATGGATTGGGGTTGGCCTGGAGCAGAGGGACTCAAAGAAGAGGTATTAGGATAAGGTACTGGACAATTTTTTGCAACATGACCTGTTTGATTACATCGATGGCAGATGAGGGGAAAATAGAGTTTACGTGCGGGTTTGTCTTCTTGGGGGGTAACGGTAGGGAAGGCTCTTCGGGGATCAGGGATTTTACTGGGTGGCGGGTCTATGGGGACAGAAGAACAAGCATCAATTAGTAAGGAAATTGTGATATGGGTATCTGGAGATAGGGAGCTAATTCGTTGTTTACATTTGGCGTTTGCGTTTAGGGTTGCCATGTGTATTATGATTTCTTCTTGGTCACTAACATTCTTTAGTTGGCGTCTAACAGCTGTTGTTAGTCTATCTATATAGTCAGTAAATAATTCATCGGGTTTTTGTTTTATGTACATGAATGGGAGTTGGGCTTCTGGTTTAGTGGGGACTGCATAAAAGGCTTGTTGGGCAATTTGGATAATTTCAGCTAGTATTTCTTTTGGAATTGCTCGGACTTGATCAATTGGTTTGGCCCATTTCCCTTTGCCCGAAAGACAGTCAATTGTTAGATGTTGAAATTCAGGTAAGTTTTGGTAGTTTACAATTAGAATTTGTAGACGTTTAATCCAATTAGTTTCCCAGTGTTTTAGTTGGCTTTCAGTTAGGAGACAACTAACTAGTTCTTTGATGTCATAAGGACATTTAGCTTCTGCTTTGAGAATGGATTGAAAAAGGGATTTGAAGTATGCTGATTCACAATTAAAACTATTTGCTGCTTTGCATAACTCTTTTTTGATTGCAAGGGAAACAGGTTGCCACACGAGTGCATTAGGACGATTATTATCGGATTGATTTGGGTCAAGATGGGTAGGTGGGGTGCGACGCGGTGTGGGACTAGGTGTGGGAAGGGGGGAGTGTTGACGACGACGGGCTGGTGCAGCAAAAATGGTGGAATCTGCATCACTTCCGGGTTCGCCAAGATGGCGGCCGGATGTTGATGTTGGTGGGGGCGAGCGTGGAAACTTATCTGTGGGAAGTTCCCACGCCTCGCTCCTCCCTGTCGACGTTAGTTGAGCGGGGAAGGAGAGGACCGGAAGGGGTAGATATGAGGGAGGAGACAAATCCAAGGAAGTGAGGGGTAATTGACAAGGAGGAGAGGTTAGGGGTTTGGACTTGGGTTTCGCGCCTTCAGGAGGTGAAGGGCGCGAAAGGCAGCCATTTTGTTTTTCTTCGGCGCCATCTTGCTCTATGTTAGCTAATGGAGAGGATTCGGGACAAGGAGCAGAGGGAGCAGGACAGGGGAATATGGAGTCTGAGGGCAAAGAAACGTCTCGGTGCTGGAAGCTGCTGAGCGCATTTTTGCGGGATACGTCTCTTTGTTCCCGTTTTTGGGTAGGGGTAAGGAGGGGTGAAGATAGGTTAGGGGGGTTTTCTGAACTAAGAGGAGAAAAGGATTTTTTAACAAACTTAAATATTTGAGAATGCAGGGAAAAAATTTTTTTTGCTGTGCGATCTCCGGCTCTCCCTTTAGTTAGGAGCTCCCTCCCCACAGAATCCCAATATGTTAAATTATAAATTAAATGAGAGGAGTTGGGGGGACAGTTAATTAGAACCCATTTTACAAACTTTTTGAGATCTTTGGGAGAAAACAGAACGTTGTTAGTAGATAGAAGGTCAGATAACTTAAAATACATCTCTTGCTGTTCCAAGGAAGATTTTGACAAACGCGCACCCATGTTAGAAAACACAAGCGGGCTGGAGCAGACACGCGGGTGAAACTGGCTAAAACGGTTTAAAGTAAAAAAAACACAGACAACAAGCACGCTCCCCTGGTATTGAGGATGACTTAGGGACCCTCGGGCGACTAAAAGTGTGGGGCACCCACTTCCCACCTTTCCTCCCCGCAGCGATACTACCTAAGTTCGGAGGACTTCTAGGAACCCTCGGGCGACCAAAAGAGTTGCTTCTCCCTTTCCTCCCCGCAGCGATTACCTAGATATTCTCTCCGATACTCTGCTGTCCGGAATGGAAAAGCACAGCTTCACAAGGGCTGTCGGGCTTGCGCTGGTCCCTGTTCTTCCAGGGTAGGCAGGACTCCCGCGGAGCTCCACACAGTTGAGTGTGAGCAGTCACAGTGGGCACTGGTAAATCCTCAAAAGGCGATTTCCATGGTCTTCCACACCTTCCTCACACAGGGCACCATATGTAGCAGCGTGCTCGCCTTTCCCCCAGGACGAGCTCGTCAAGGTGGGAGACCACCGCCTTCTGGGCAGTGCCCAAGGTGCAGAGCTCAGGAAGCTGGGAGCCAGAGCCCGAGAGCCGGTCTGAGGCGCAGGAAGAGACGCAGTCTGTTTGGTCAGGTTCCCAGAGAGTTTATTGAAGGATCCAACAGAACAAGGAAGGGAGAGGAACGCCGACCAAAAAGCCCCGATCGCTCTTGGGAGGTGCCTTTTAAGGGACTAGGATTAGGGGAGGGTACAACTTAGAGAACCAACCGAGTTGGCGAACACGAGACTGACATTTGCCTTACCCAACTGAGGAACGGGGTAGGAGGGGACACAATCAGGAGGCACCAATCTGGGGTCGGAAGGGGTACAGACAAAGGAGAACTCACTAGAAGGTGACCATAAAAGGGGATAGGGAGGGGGAGCTCAACACCAATCAGATTTCAATCCCAGGGTGATGTCTCTAGGTACTTGTCAGTTCCCGGACCTGGGGAATCTACATGAGCCAGAGCGACCGTCACAGCCAGGTAGCACAACAAGGCTGGGAGAGCCCAAGGATGAGCACTGACAAGCACTGGCAAGAAGCCACAGCCAGTCCGAGCCCCGTTACAAGCTGCTATCCCCATTCAGGACACGACATGATTGGCTTTGAGATCAGACACACGGAGGTGCACATCAGTGCCCTTTTTGTGCCAACAGCTGATGGCAGACAGAGTCAGCTGGGCTCTGTTCTCAACCCCACCAGCACCTCTCTGAGAGCACAGCACTGGCAGCTGTCATGGGCAAGAAGCAGATGAAATGGGTTGTGCTGCAGAATCACAAAGGGCTTGAGGTGGTGTCCTAGAGAGTGATCTGTGCAGGGCTTGGGCCAATGGGTAGCATTCTAGCAGTCATGGGGAATGACTGTCAATCAGCTACAACTGAATGCCATGGATCTGAAGAATTTGCAGTGGATGGGCTGGAGGCTCACTCCTGAGAAATGCCAGCAGGGCAGTTTACCTGATCACACCACATCGATATGTCTCTTGGACACATCTTTGTGAGCACAACTAAAATACTAAATAGCAATTGTTATACAAATATCTTCTTTTTCTTTGGGGCCACGTGGAAAACACCTCTTGCTCTCTATTTGTGTGGTCACCTCATGTTCATTCAAAGGAGCTCTCACTGACAAAAATGTAGCTTTCCCATAACAACAAACTGTAGATACAGTACTGGTATTACTACAGTCATAAAAATGACACCAGGAAGACACCCGGGGCAGAAGAAACCGTTCAGGATGGAGAAAAGCCAACCCACCAAAAACCAAAAAAAAACCCCAAACCCAAAGCCACAAAAAACACCAACCAAAACCCCTACAAACCCAAAAAAAGGCAAAACCCCCAAACCAATCCATTTCTGCAAAGCTTTTTGGCTCTGATGACTGGTGGGAAGTCAGGAGTCTACGCGGAATTAGGTAGCCAAATATTCTGCTCAGTTTGGCCATTAGCACACACAACTTGCCTAGAACATTTCCTAAATCACAGCCTTCTGCTCATCCAGGGACAATCCCTGCTTCTGCCTTTGGTGGGGAGGGAAGCTCAGGCAAACCCAAGCCAGTCCAAGCTGCCCTCAGAGGCAGCAGGAACACCCAGAGCACTCTCTCGCTGCCTCCAAGCACAGCAGTTCCTGTGGGGAGTCCTAAATGTCCCTGTGACACCAAACTGAGGAGGAACATTTGGTCCAGCTATGCTGACACATGCACACAATACACTGTCCCTCAGACAAGACACACACAAGACATACTCAGTATCTCCAGGTACTTCTCCTCCATCTCCTGTTGCTGAGCATCTATGACCACACTGGAGCTGACTGAACTGCTCGGGTTCCTCTTCTCAGCCTGGGGACTTGAAGCATCACTAAACAACGCTTCTGCTGCAGCAGGTTGCATGAGAGAGCCTGAGGAGCTCTGGGAGAAGAAATGAGTTTGTGTCAGAAAGGTGGCTGGCAGAGATTGCCCCGAGATCCCATTTCAAATGCAAACCCTTAGGAAGATGCTGCTGGCCACATGCAGGGCTCTTAAACTGGACATTTTGGGATGTCCACTTCTCAAACCAAATGGGTCAAAACCAAAGGCTGCTTTTACTGAATGTTCATGGCCACATTCAGCTTCCGTTTTCATGGATTTCCTGAAGGATGACTGCCACAATGACCATTCCATTTCCTCCCAAGGACTCCTTCCCCCCTTCCAAGGGCTGCAGACACACTTGCAGCTCCTTGGTCTAGTGTTCTACCTCCTCCCACGTGCTCCTTCTTAACTCCACCCTCTTCTGGATGTGCTCAACCTTCAGTACCTCTGGTCGGGACACTTCCTGTACCTCAAGCTGAACTTGGGGCTCTTCATGGCCGATCACTTGCTGGAAGTCTTCGCAGGCTGCCCAGAGAGATGTCAACATTTCCACCTCAAGTCAAAGAGAACAAAGCAGTCAGATACTACAGTTTGTCCCTAAGAGCCATCAGTCACAGACTGTGAGGAAAGGGAAAGAACAGGAGAGGACCAGATTGACAAGGGATACAGACAGCTTGTTTCCAAATCCATCGGGCTCACCATGTTGCCCTGTAAAAACACCTTGAGAAACAAGGTGAGCAGGAGCAGGCCAGCAGGAATCCATTGGGATGACTGCTGGCCAACAGGCCAAAGGACTAGTCCCACTGTCTGGGATTCAACAGCTGAGATTCAACAGACCAGCAAGTGTCCTTCAGAGCAGCTGTGATAGTGACCACAGCAGGATGGCACTCAGAGACATCACCCCACCCACCTGCTGCTGTGCAGAGGAAAGGCAAGAAGGGCAGAAAGCCCCAGTTTTGGTGACTGCAGTGGCTACCACTGTTTCACTCACTCGCTTTTGAAAAGCCTCATGCTTTTGAAGGAAGAGATTAATTTCCTCCCTAATGATTTTCATGTTTTCCTCCAGCCTCTTCTCGTTTGCCATGATGTGAGCTCTTCTTTCCTGCAGCTCTGCCTGCAGATGTTTTCTGGTGTCCTGTAAAGAACAAGAGACAGAAGGTTTCATGAGTGGAGTGGCTGCCACTCTTACACTCACCTGGTTCTGCAGATCGCCCCTCTGACGATGCAGATTCCAGTGCTCTTCAGATCCTCTTATGTCTTCCTTGTTCCTGCTCTTCCTTTCCATGTTGGTGCTCTGAGCTTCGGGCAGCTCTGCTTGTGGCTCTGCCTTGGTGTTCTGTAGACACAAATGCAGAGCAAGTTGCTGGGAGCTGCCATCAGGCTCAGCTTTTTCCTCTTTTGACCTCAAAATCCCATTCATTCAGCCACCTCTTTCTGCTTCTCTACCTGACTCTACTTCCATTGTAACCCAGTGCTGGTTTCTGCAGATTTCAGGGCTCTGTGCTTTCAGTGCCTGCAGGACTCCTGGCCTCCTCAGTCCCAAGAGCTACATTTCAT